>JAHPZR010000409.1:0-22500 GCA_019787425.1 Platygyra sinensis | reverse complement strand
CGTCCCCCGCGTGTTACCAGGGTTTCCCATAATAGGTTCTAATTGGCTCTTGCATATGACTGTTCTTTCATGCACCGTATATAAATTGGACGAGTGGATATCGTGGAACCATGGTTACGCTCTCGATGAATACCAGATACTCAACATAAACACGGCGGCGGTCACAGAATTAGCGTTTGAAGCGGTGAAAAGCAGTTTGAACTATCTAACAATATTCCCGAGCGACGGGAATCTGTGAAGGTGTTTTTGGGGCAACGATGTCTTTGTTAATCTCCCTACCAGTTTCGGAAAATCGCTCATCTTTCGATGCCTGCCGACTGTCGCGGATATTGTTCTTTCTAACCCAAAACATGCATACATGACAAGTGCCTAAAACGTAAATTCTGTGGGGCTGTGAATGCTAACCAAACGTTCAAAGCGGCAAAGAAAATAAACATACCATTGCGCGCGCATTAGCAACTCCGAACAACATTTCAGTAAAAGTCTGACTGCCGCCGTGTTTATGTTGAGCATCTGGCATTCATCGAGAGCGTAACCATGGTTGCACGATATCCACTCGTCCAATTACGGTGCACGAAAGAACAGTCATATGCAAGAGCCAATAAGAACCTATTATAGAAAACCCCGGTAACACGCGGGGGCGCAACAAGCTTTTGGTCGCTGATTCGCAGACGGACTATACTGGGGTTTAGTTTGTCTGCAACGCAGGCTACGGGACTACGGGAGCAGGCATTTAATGTCACGCAATCGTGGCCGGGTATTCTGAAGCTTAGCCCTACACAGGCAGTCATCTACCCCATAAAATTTAAAAACACAAGCATTCAACCAGCTAATTGCTGGTAAACATAGACACTCTCGACCTTTCACAAATCCAACAAAGTTTAATAAGCGAGAAATCATACCGACATGTACACCCTCGCACTCAAAAAGATTGTTGAACAAAATTACTCGACACATTGAGAAAAACTAACAATGGCTAGAAAGTTATATCAAAAAGGAAAAAACCTCCTATTATGAGGTACTTCTGTTGAAAACTTCAAGAGATTACGGCGGGCGTTTTGGGTGGCCTTTACTTGACCGGAAGTCAAGATGGCGGCAACCCGACTTGACCCGATGTTGTTGTTTTGTTTTCAATAAAATTTGGAACAAAAACGCACACAAAACAACAAACAGTTGTACACTTATGCCAAATTAGTGAATAATAACGCAATAATAGCTTGTATTATCCTCCTTTCGTTTGAATTCAATGGATTCCCGACGCCAAATCTGGGCAAGCCGAGCGAAAATTCGACTTGTTGCTATGTGACGCCACACTGGCAGTGATAAATCGGCCTCTGACAGATACTCGAAAACAATAGTCACCCCCTCCCTCCTGCTGCTATTCAATTTACGGTACAAAGGTCTGATTTCAAGTGATGTTAATAGCCAGACATAACTAATCGATGACATCAATGACATCAATGAATTCAGATACAAGGAAAATTGCGTCTATCACAGATAAAAGAAGCACAAACGAAAAAACGAGAAAGTAAGAAACAAGAAAGCAAGAAAAGTGTCTTTCGTGCGCACTATAATAGTCGATGAGTAATTAATGGGTCATCGATGAGTAATCAATTACATCAATGAGTAATCGATTCCATCAATGAGTAATCGATAGGCCACATATTTTTGGGATTCGATTACTCATCGATTATGTATTGATCATCGCCAGTAATCAATGACTAATCAATTGATTACTCATCGGTTACTCATTGATTACCAATAGATCATGATGTCATTGATCATCGATTAGTTATGTCTGGTAATAGCAACAACTGTATTCTTTTTGTAGTAAAGCTTCAAACTTCGCATGAAATTTCACAGCGGAAATAGCCTGCGTAGCTGGATGGCGGGATTTCGCGCGCGAATGCTTTTGTTTTGGTCGCGAAGCCGTGAACGCGAGTGGCGAAGCCGTGAGAGGATTGGCGAAGAGTCGAGTTGAATTCCACTCGGAATTTCTCTCGCGGCTTCGCCGCTCGCGAATTCCTCGCGGGCTTCGCCCGCTAGCACATCCCACCAGCTACGCAAGCTACAGCGGGAAAACAGTTCTGGAGAACCTAACTGGTGAAATAAATTCAAGTAACGTTAAGTAGATCGGGAAATATCTGTTCTTTAACACATCTTTGTCTACTATCTGAGTTACTCGCTTGTTCCGAAGATTTTTTACAAATCGTTGGTAGACGGCGCACAAGCCGATTCAATGACAAAGTTGCGTAAACAAACCCATTTATAACAAGCGCGCGCTAGTAGTCCTATCTAAATCCTATTGAGCCATCATGAACAAAAATCATGAACAAAATCTTTATGTACGCACGGCCGTGCTCAATAAAATGACGAGTGCAATGACGTGTGCAGTTTCATTTCAGCTGCAAATTTCCGTCGCGTTTAGTGCAAGTTCCTTTGTTTAATTAAGTTTCGGCACTGTGAAGATTATCCTGAACAATCCTTACCCTACTTCGAGCCTTTGACTTTTGCCCGGCAAAGATGTTTACTTCGACATGAGTATTTTGACTTTGCTTGTCTACATTTTCATGGAGTATTTGTACTTTGTTTGGCTACGTTTTCATTACAATCTTAATTCGAAGAAGCGAATTTTCCATTGACAATACTAGAGACCAGGTTAAGCGTTTTCGCCTGTTCAGCTGTTGCTTAACTGATTGTGGCGTGTTAGGATAATGAAGACCTTTGTTTTCCTCCACCGTGCATCGTGAGAACTAGTTGTAGTCAATCAGAAATAAAACATATGAGTTTAGCGCTCAAGTTGTTGTCGCCATGTTATAAAAGAATTGGTTCATGCTTTGAGCTGTGCGTATATCAAGTTTTGGATGCACTTGGGAAGTTTGGAGAGCACTCAAGAAGCTGGAGTTGCTCTCGGCTGAGCCTCGAGCAACTCTTACGCTTCTTTCGTGCTCTCCAAACTTCCCGCGTGCATCCATAACTCGATATACGCACGCTAAGCATGACCCAATTCTTAATTGTAATCTATAAAAGACCAATTAACTGCAGGAAAAAAAACATGTTATTTGCCGGCTTAGGGTCGGTCCGTATGGTGAAAAACTGACCTGGGGAGTGAAAATGCTCCGGACCTCCCAGCCCGCAAATAACATATACAAATTCGCTGAAAAGAAGCGCTTGACACATTTCTATCAAATATTTTCAGAGCTACTTCTCACGGTTATAGATAAAACGCGGCAGAAGAAGATTCAACGTATAAGTTCCCTCAACTTGGGTTTTTTGGCGTAAAGTAGAATGGAAACATGAAATTACTACATACATGTCACTTAGATGCAATTTTTGAGCTCTCGCTGATTCTTGGACTGCGAAATGTCCAGTTTTGTGTCATCTGTGCCGTTGCTTCGACCCGAGGTTAAAAGAGAATGTCCTTTGCCATCCCGCTTTCGTCATCAGAGTTATCAGCATTTGTGGAAACAGCTACTCACAGGGCCGTTTCAGGAAGAGCTATCACTGCTGTAAATGTTATAGGATACAGATTTCTTACAAAACCCATCACAGAACATTCCGCCATCTTTGTCTCTATTAAGCGCTACAATTCGTACCACTATACATGACGCAGTTACAAGGCTAAAAGGAGGTAACCGCTGACTTTTCAACGACTAAGTTAAAGAATGGCGGAGTGTTTTGTGATGGATCTGTATGTTAAAGAGATCACTCTCTCTGGATTTTAAACGACCTTTTGAGTAGCCTTTTCGACAGCTGTTGATATCTCTGACCATGAAGGCGTGATGGCAATGGATATTCTCTTTAAACCTCGGGTCGAAGCAACGGAACAGATGGCACAAAACAACATTTTGCAATCCAAGAATCAAAGAGAGCGCAAAATCGCGTCCAAGTGATATCTATAATCACTGTATGTAGTAGTTATTTCTTGTTTCAATTTTGTTTTACGCCTGGAAACCCAAGTTGAGGGAACTTTAGCGCTGAATCTTCGGCTTCTGCCGCATTTTTTCGATATCGAGAGAATGTCACAAAATGTACTTCTGAAACTATATGCTCCTTTTCGCCGAATTTATACCGGACATTGATAGGAAAATACTTCGGTAGATATTTCTTGTTAATTTCGAGTTAGGTTAAGACAGAAAAATGGCTTTTGTGTTTTAGTAAATGTTCATAAAGTGGCCAAAAGTCCTAAAGTCATATGTAAACAGTATGCCAGCACGGAAAAAAATATTAAGGTCCCCGAAAATTTTATGGCTTTTTTGAGAACTTTAGTGATTGTTCTCACTATCCATGTTAGAATAAATGTATTTGCTGTTGCTCAGTGCAGATATTTGCCATTAATTAAAGGCTATTCACAACACTACAAAAAAGCGCCTTACTTATGATGGAGCCGCGGAGAGAAAAAATCAAATTATCTTGTTCAAATGAATATCTGTGCTTTCAACCTCGTTCCCAGAACCTTTTCCCTAGCTTGAGGGCGCCGACCCGCCCCCAAGCCAGGGAAAAGGCCCTGGGAACGAGGTTGCTGTGCTTTGAGACTAACAACAGTAGAACATGGTCCAGTGGATTTTATTTTCACATGGCCTTTCTTGCAGTAAAAATGCTAAATCAAAGACAGCAAATTAAATATGCATAAATTAGTGATAAAGGGCCATTTTTGGAGGAGGTACCCTTAACCTGACGAGAATAGAATATTTTAACTTAAGTTCTTGCCATAAGCATTTACTCACCAAGCCTAACATTTGTGCCAAGTTTGAGCGAAATCGGTGATTTGAGCTGTATCACCCCCTGCCTGGTTTTCTCAGACACAGTCTTAACAAAGATATACAAACAGAAAAGAGATTATAATAAGCCATGAAGGAACAAGGATGGTTAAGGATGGAGAAGTTTGACACGGATTACAAACAACGAAATTGAAAAATTTAGGCTAAACTTTTCAAACCCTTCAACCGTGACTCTGCTTCTTTAATTAAGTAACGGTCTAGGGACCGGTTTGGATGACTCCAAGGGACTCTAGCTTGGAGTTTCTGCCGTCTTCTTTTCTCTAGCTCAGTGTAGAAATCTCTGAGAACTTCGGCGTCAAGACCTTCGAGTGAGAGATTTCAATGCCTTTCGGTTTTTTCTCTCGTTCAACAAGTTTTTCAATCCAACACTGAAGTTTCGGTCGGGTGATCTTGTGGTGTTTTTATTTGCTGCTACTTCTTCATACGAAGCTTTTTGTTTGTCCGACTAAAACGGCAAACTTGAAAGTTTATCCGACTTCATTGCTCAAACGCGACTGATAAAATTAGTAAAATTTATTATTTAGCTACCTGGCCCCGGTTGTTCAAAGGCTGGATAACACTATCCACCGGACAAATCGCTATCCAGCGGATAGGTGTTAACAAAACAAACCACGCTACCCACTGGATAGTGATTTATCCGGTGGATAGCGTTATCCACTTTTTGAGCAACCGGGGCCAGAGCAATTGATTTAATTTTGATTTCAGAATGCACTTTTGAACAGAAATAGATCTACAGTATTCACAGTGTGATTTGTGAAAAACACTTCTTTTCGGTGCCGTCGCTCTGCCTTTGGGGTAACATTTCTCCTTTTTCGAATTTGGTTTGAGGCATTGGCTTAATAAATCACCGACAGTGGCAGCGCGACAATAAAGCAGAAAGTTTTATGTCATCGAGTGTTTACATTTCAGCTAATTAGCTGCGGTTCATCAGATACTACTTGCCAGATGTTTCTGCTTAGCTCAAGGTGGGTTCCTTTCTGAAGGTAGCATTGAAAGTCATTAACAACAGCAATACATGAAATCCCTTGCATATGAAAAGCATATCAACTAAATATAGCCGCGCATAAAACGCAACTGTAGGATGCTCTCAACGTCGTGAAAACGTGAGAAAACGGAGGGGCTTCGTTTAGTAAGTGAATGTGACACGTGAAATAACACGTGAACTAGCATCGAAAGTCCAGGGACAAAGACTCAAAACTAACATTTGAGTCAAGTTTGTAATGTACCCGTTGTCTACTTACTCAGCTTCTCTTCGTTTGACTTGTACACGCAATAGTCTTGATCCTTGCTTGTTATCTTCCGTGGAAAGGTCTGGAGCAAAGTTTAAGAGATTTCAAATAGTCCAATATGGTTATTGGTGGTCTGTATTGTTGATTTAAATTCGTTGTTGTTAGCGGTTATACTTGAAAGTGTTTATTATCCTCCCTAGTTTCGACCCTAATTTTATAACCTTATTAAAAGCCTTAACTGTATATTTTGAAATGTGAACTTAGGAAAAAAAATCAGCTAATCGGCTTACCTTTGATGATCGACTTCACTGCTTGAACGAACCGCACTTGTCAAAAGTTTGCCAGGTTGTGAATACACCTTGCTTCCTTTGATGGCAATTAATGCAAATACAAGCTTGACGCTGTTGGATATTTTGGAGACTATTATGTTGAAATTGATCTTTATAGCCTTTCATTTATGGACTCAAGCTTTTCAAGAATAGCCGGTGTTACAGCTGATTAAACAATTTCACGTCCAAAAAGGCACCATCTTTGTTTATAATCAGCAAGAATGAGTTGTTTGATTGAGTCGTCAATTCGAAGAGTCGGTGTCCATATATCAAACATAATTCTTCTAATTCTAATTCTTCCAGAAAGTTTGCATTTAGCAAGTTCATGTAGAGTAAAAACAAACTCTATTCAATTGTATTCTTTTGACCGAAAGGACACCCTAAGAAACATTTTAATTACTTTTTGTTTAACGAGGGTTCCAACTTAATTACTCCGCGTTGTTGACCACCTTAGCAAGCGAACAATTTTTTTTTATCATATGCAAGATGATGTGTTCAATTACGAAACACAGAAGAGCAACTTGAACAAATGTAGAATAAAACACATCAGTAAAGCAAAGTTTGAACCTGAACAGCGAAAAACATTTTTCGAAGTGCTGGCTGTCCGGCGATAAAACGGCACAACTTAGATTCGAAAGGAAAACTTGAAAAATCGAACATAATAAAATAAAAACTGGGGGAAAGGCTTTTTCTCAGCTATTTAAGTAAGAAAGACCAGCAGGTGTGTTGACCCCATTTGTTTTTGTAAGAACGTGTACAACTAAAAAGTTCTTGGTTGCGTTTTTCGGCGTCTGTAGTTGTATTGATGTTTTGTTTACACTTTTTTTGTGTTGGGAGATAAAATTCTTCATACGATGTTCTGGTGTAAAAAAATCATACCAGCCACAACTATAACCAGTAAAAAGCGTTTAAGGGTGAAGTATGCTACGTATGTAAGCGATAACATAATAAAATTAGATCAAGGTCAAGCGTGAAACAAACCAGATTCATTTATAGTACTAAGATACGAAAAACGCTCACCATTCATGTAGCGTCAGCTGGCAACTGCTTTTTAGAGCGTTGTGTTTTCCTGGTCAGTTCAATTTATGTTCGTAGAATTTTTACCGTCATGAAAATAAACCGCAACGGAAGTCAGTCAAATTTTTCCTGCATACATTTCTACATTTGCATGAGCATGGCAAATGAACCCACTATGGACAAAGTTTACAGCGAGGTACAGCATACATCGCCTTGTAATTTCAGCGAACATTCATTGAAAAACTCAGCTGCTCAGTGTAAGGTGTACTGATGGTGGTAGTTAAAGAGCTCTAATCAGCCTCACCTTTGTTTTTGTTTACATGCGAGAATTTGGCTATTATATTTTATTCGGAGCCTGTCGAAACAAAGAAAAATCACTGTAGAACTACTCAAGATAATTAAACATACCTTCTGGTATGTGTGTGTATGTAACTATGTATGTAAAAGAAACCTTATCTGTACAAAATGCCAGTCCATCAAAGCTAAGACTATATCCAGTTGTATTCGCCAGAATAAACCGCATTCGATCAGTGTTTCTGCGCCGCATCTCATGTCGCTAACTGTAGCAGGAATAATTTAGCAAGTAAAAAACCTGCACATGAAAAATATAGTGTAATAGATAAGTTTTTAATTCGTTAAGTGATTCAAATAAAGAACAAAACTGAACACGTTTATGAAGCGGGTTACAGATAACCAAACTGCTACCGATCTTCATTATTCAATGAGTTTACTACATTACTACATTACTACATTACTACATTACTACATTACTACATTACTACATTACTACATTACTACATTACTGCATTACTGCATTACTGCATTACTGCATTACTACATTACTACATTACTAATTACTACATTACTACATTACTACATTACTACATTACTAACATTACTTTAATTTATTCACAACATTATTATGTATGTCAATACTAAAACGGAATCAATGATAAGTTCGTCAGATTACAAACTTAGAAAAAAGGATCTCACATGGCTTCTGTCTAGCTTGTTACATAATCCATTTATGGGGGTTGAGGATAATTTCCGTAGGGCTGGAGGTAGATAGAAAGCCTGGAAAGCCTTCTATCTTAGGATTTGTTTCACGCGTCTAACAGGTCCAAATGTATTATCTAGCAACCAGGAAATAGAAGTATTGTTTTGTGTTAGAAAAGAAATTGGCTTTTAGACCAAGAACTGCGGACGATGATAGAGTGCTATTAGGTTTCAATGATATGACATTTTTAAATAGCCAATCTTGAAATTAAAGATGAAACAACAACTGCATGATAACTTAAATATTAGGAGATCTCGGAAAAAATCCGAGTCCCAGATGGGATTTGAACCCACGACCCTCCGTGATCTAGTCGGATGCTCTAACCACTGAGCTACTGGAGACTCTATGGCGAGCAAGGGTCAATTTGTGGGTCTTGACTGGAACCGCATCACGCGGCTACACAGCCAAGTAATGACTGGCACACATGAACTCACTAACAGCATCACGCTGTCACATTAAAGCATATCAAGATGCAGCCAACCAACCTCCAAAGTGAGTATATTAAAGATGTCCTAATATTTAAGTTATCATGTAGTTGTTGTTTCATCTTTAATATACTCACTTTGGAGGTTGGTTGGCTGCATCTTGATATGCTTTAATGTGACAGCGTGATGCTGTTAGTGAGTTCATGTGTGCCAGTCATTACTTGGCTGTGTAGCCGCGTGATGCGGTTCCAGTCAAGACCCACAAATTGACCCTTGCTCGCCATAGAGTCTCCAGTAGCTCAGTGGTTAGAGCATCCGACTAGATCACGGAGGGTCGTGGGTTCAAATCCCATCTGGGACTCGGATTTTTTCCGAGATCTCCTAATATTTAAGTAATCTTGAAATTTTTCCAAAAAAGATTGGTCTCCCTACAAGACCAGAAAAGGTGGATAAGACGGCGACGAGGATTTTCGATTGCGTGTTCGCTTGAGAAAGGACTCTGTAAGTGACCTCATAAAAATTGGATCATGTGTATTTTGTGCACCCCTCGACTGATATTTCGGTAGACATATCGACCGACTCTCGGCCGATGTATCGATCGGCATATCGGTCGAGTATCGGTCGATATGTCGACCGATATATCGGCCGAGATGTCGACTGAGATGTGTCGGTCGACATATCGACCGACATATCGATCCGGATATGTCGGCCGACACTCGACCGATATGTTGGTCGATATGTCAACCGAGAGTGGTTGTCCGATTGTCGGCCGATCGACATGTCGATCGATAGGCCACCGACATTCCGCCGATACTGAACACCCTAAATATACCTAGGAAAGTAATTTAACCACGGACATTGCCTTAGTCATAATTTTTTTCTGGCTACGGCCCTGCAAAAAGCCCTGGTCAAACGGCGCGTGATAGTCGATGATAGTTAACTATCATCAACTGTCACAAACTATCATTCACATGGTCAAACGGCCAAAGAAGATCGTGATAGTTGACGATAGCTCACCGGCAGTCGCGCAAGCAAAGTCACGAGAGCAGCAAGTTCCAAGCTCTTTCTTCGTAAAAATGTGCATACTAAATAGCGTCCCGTACGACACGCTTGTAAAAGTATGATTTTTTTCGCGACAAAAGAGGGCGGCAGCATGTTTTCTGACCGCTATCGGGCCAGTGATTACCAAAACTGCTGACCGAAAAACTATCATGAACTATCATACGCGTGGTCAAACGAGAAAAACTATCATCGACTATCATGAAGAATTTGAACAAGCTCAAACTGAATGATAGCTGATGATAGTCAATGATAGTTGGTGGTCAAACAGAAGCGCGCGCTCAACTATCATCGACTATCATGAGCCGTTTGACCAGGGCTTAACAGTGTTCCAAACCCCCGGTCCAAGCCTCATCTCACCGCTGTTCAGTTGTTTTGAACGCATGCTTTCGAAATGTGAAATAATGGGAACATCTTCCTAAGCTTCGCTTAAGCTTTTGACTTATATTATAAGACAGTCGACCGATATCTCACCGACAGTTAACCGATACTCCGCCGACAATCAATGGTCAACGTATCGGCCGAGTGTCGGCCGCTATATCGACCGCGATATCTGCCGATAGTCGGTCGATATGTCGACCGACATATCTCGGTCGATATATATCGGCCGAGTGTCGACCAACATGTCGACCGATATATCGGTCGACACTCGGCCGATATGTCGACCGATACTTCGGTCGAGTGTCGGTCGATATGTCGACCGATATATCGGTCGAGGAGTGCCCAAAATACACATCTAAAAATTTTGGATAAGATGATTTGAAATCCATTTGAGCGACATGAAGGCTCCCTTAGCTCAAAATACGTGCTGCATGCGACAGCTTGTGTATATAGAAAATTGTATGGGGAAATTACCGCCCGAGGGAATTACCGATCGTAAAAAAATTGTGTAAATAACTATCTCATTTGAAATAAAGTTTTCCTACCTCAAATATGTCGCAAAATTGTCTCTTGCATGTCTTGTACTGATTTTAAAGCCATTCTGACGTCGTTTAGGTTAATTATTTGCTTGTCATTACACTACGGTGTCATCTTTCATCCGCGTGTCTGTGTCGCAAGAGTAGCTAGCGTTGTTTCATCACTCTCGTCGAGATTTGCAGTCTTTGGTGGGAGTAATGGCGTTCGTGACAGCCTGCGTTCGTCCTGCTCGCATCTTCATGTCTTGCTTCCACAAAACCCTACGGACTCACTCCTCTTCTCGTTTCTGTTCACTCACCCCTGAAAACAAGTCTGATTTGCGGTGGCGGTGCACCAGACTGAAATAATGCCGAAGAGCTGTGACGGGGCAGAGCTCTGAGCCGGGAATGAGAGGCAAAGGTACCAGGAGAATACCCTCGCGGTGCTGTCACGTTTTTGACCAGCAGATGCGAAGAACTGCTCCCTGAGAGGTGAATCTAATGTCATCCCGCGTCAGGTGTTTTCCGGGGTCAAAAGCCTGGGCAGAGGATGCAGCAGCATTTTGCGTTTGAGGAAAATCGTGATAAAAAATTAAAGAAACTCTTTACGATAGTACCCCTTTAAATTTACCTATACTAGAGTTTCTAGCCCCTTATAAGGTCGGAGCTTTAAATGTTCTTAGTGTCTGACAAATAAATAAATAAATTCTGTCAGCGCTAAGCAAAGACCTGTATGACTGTTTTTATCCTTAGTTGGAAATTTATTCAGTAGTGATTTACTTGTCCGGCTATTTATTTATTTATTTATTTATTTATTTATCTATTTATTAATTTTTTTAATATATTTATTTATTTATCTATTTCTCAATCACTAATTTATTTACTCTTTGTGTTTTTTGATAAGAGCTACGTACTTATCAATTTACATGATGTGGGAACAAATTGTCATTACATGTATCATATGAAGGTTGGCGAGGGATTTTCGGTTTTCTCTCTTCTACTTCCTTTTTTACTTAATTTCCTTCTACATTCACCATTACTTAGTTCCTTTGAAGAAGAGCTAGAAAATGTACCAGCTTGAGAGGCAAAAATTGATCCTCGTGGTAAGGTGAGTCTTCTGGATAAGGTTCCTATTGTCGTCAGAGACTCTTCGCGAGTTCTCTCCAACCGTCCTCGCCAACGAGTGAAGAGCCTCCTGAAGGCCCTTCGATAGGTTTTGTTTAAACACGTATACAGAATAGGATTCAAGCAACTGTTTAGGTATTCCAACCATTTCACAGATTTATATATAGTCAGGGGATAAAAGTAATTGTTGTTTATATAGCCAATCACCGACACGAAGAAAGGAGCCCAACAGAAAACAAATACACCAATCACAACAGCTATTGTCTTAGCAGCTTTTACGTCCGTGCTATAGTTCCTGCTCCGACCAATTCGACGAGCTTGACGCCTAGCTACGATATAAATTCTTGCATACATTGCAGTCATAAACAATAGTGGAAGTCCAAAGCTTGCGATGAATACAAAATACTGGTAGCCACCGGGTTGCGGCCATCTGTCATCAAGGAGCCGTAAACTGGACACTATTACAGCATATATCCAAGCACTGCAGAGAATAACAATAGCTCTGAATGACGTCATTACATATGGGTAGGAATATGGAGCTGTAATAGCCACATGTCTATCCGCGCTAACTGCAGCCAAGTTCATTATGGACGCTGTACCGAAGAAGATATCCATGCACTGCCAGAACAGGTAAAGGTCTCCTTTTATTACGTTGTTATGTGATAAATCGGTAAGTTGTAGTATCAACCAGAAAGGCATTCCCAGAATTGCCACTAATATATCAGATATTGCTAGACTAATAATGAAGTAGTTGCATATTGTTCGAAGGTCACGAAAAGTGTAAAAGCTTGCACACACGATGGCATTGCCAAATATAGTAAATACTATGACAAGTCCCACAGCAACTGCGCCCGCGATATTTATGGGATCTGTGTGAAACAGTGGAGGAGCAATACTTGCACTTTCATTTGAAATGTTGAATTTCATTGCACGATCTGAGGAAAATAAATAAATAAATAGAATGATCTCAAGTTCACCAGTAAAACAAGAGGGAACGAAGCAAACGAACATTAAAGCATGATAAATAAAACTTTTTGCTAAATTTCAGCATTGGTAATAATTTAGGTCTTCATAGATCCTGCATTCCACACTGGTTTTTCGCTGAGTTGTTTTCGTTGATATAAGTATTAAATATAACATAAGCAGTCCCAAAACATGACAAAAGCAGAAAGGGGTCGGTATCATTGCTAACAGTCTCAACATAGTGGTACAAATAACATGGTCAGTGTATGACCCCCACAACACAACCTGTTGTGCTCTCCTCTAGAACCAGTTATCCTTTTATTTTCGCATGACGATGTGATAAATGTTTCGACATATACAAAATTGATTCCTTAGATTATCATCCACATAAGCAAAAGTAAAAGAGTAAATTAAAATAAATCGATTAACAAAACTTAAATACGAACTAGATACACGAAGTCATCCTCCCTTTTCCTTTCCTGTGTGACAAATTGAACCACGATAGATATATTCACGACTAAAGAATAAGATTAAAATTCTTAATCCTTTGAGAAATCGCGTTCCTGTTTCTTTCTTGTTGAACGACAGATGTCACATATCATGAGTGAGACCGGGAAGCTGATTCACAGCACATGTGAAATACACTGATTATAAAACGTCCCGACTGTAAGCCGAAGAAACAGTCCCGACGTGTTTATTTCAGCTAAGACAATGCATTCTTGCACTCTAAAAGAATTGTTTACCGGCGATACAAATCCTATCCATTCAGCCTTCCACTCCGTGTTTACTGCTCCGTGTGCGGAATGGAATATACCTAGGTATTACCTCTAGTGTACCAGAACGGAATCAAAGCACGTACATTTCGAATTACAACGAAGTTAAAATGCTACTGACTAGAGAAAGTGTGCACAAAATCACGGTCCATCAATTTTAAAACTGGCATACGCCGAAATTTCTTTCGATAGAAGAATAGCTCAACAATTCCAATAACAATCGTAAGTGGGATTACTGAAAACCGTCTTGAGGTATTTGTTTCATTGGTGTATAGGTAACAAAGTATTAGAACAAAGGAAACTCGCCTGAATGCCATTGATCCTAACTTGCGTATCTCAAAGCAGAGGCGGCAGTTAACAGTATTATCCAAAGTTGTGTGTTCCGTTTACATTAGGAGTGAGGTCATTTGAGTGGGCGAACATTCGTCCTGTCATGAGCAAAATGAATACTAAAACATAATGGACGGAAGATGACATGATCTCAAACACAAGGCTTCTTAGCAATAAATTAAGCTGTAATGTAAACTGATAAGAAATGCAAGGCACGCATTGTCAATCCAAGAATTTAGCTTTCAAACATCCAGCCCAGTTCAAGCTTGATCCTGTAATGAAAATTTCTGTCTTTCGTTTCCTGACAAGTCCTGCCTCGATCGCGAGGACTCACTAATTTAGTTTGGCACTATTCACTCAAACCTTCCACAAGTCATCAGGCAATTAAAAAGAAGTCAACCCTTAATCGCAATCAAAACCGCATAAGTTGATAGGTGTCAAAAAAAAAATTGTTCAGTACTCTGTCATTCTAAATTTAGACTGTCAAATAACAAACAGATCTTTAGGAAGTAGAGCTTCTGGTTGATCAAATTTAAATACAACATACTGTAGCACGATAAAGTCATGCTACGACAACAGCATCTAACGCTTGGCAAAAGATTTCTGCATACTTGACCTAAAGGAAAAGTACTTTATGTGTCGTGAAAATACTGCACTATGGCATCGGTATTTTTGCGATATTGGATAATTTAAATGCACTAAATCTTGTTAGTATACAGAAAAATAAATAAGCCGAACTGAGTGTTGGCAGAGTTCTGTGTGTAGCTGCCAGTCTAGACTCTCAGTATTTCAAGTTTTAGAGATGCTTGAGCACAACTGACAAAGTCAATGACAACTGCCTTCCCAGAAACAAAGGGGGAGGGTACGAAGAGAGCAGAAAATGTTCAGCCACGGGGGGAGGGGGGGAAGTCTCATGTTATATGTGGATTTATTAATTAATTAGGTTTTTAAAATAGCTTTGTGGTAGATCATGCTCAAGATCGCCACCTATTTTGTTCTTTTTCTTCGACATTTTTTTATAACATGTTCTCGATAGATGTTGTACTAGATAAAATTTTCAAGTTTTAATTTCTCCTTTTTATATCATTGTAATATTTATTCTACATAGATCATCTGATTTTGTAAATTTAGAGTGAGATTGCCACTTTCTAGATGCGTAAAAAATTAAAACGACATTCTGGTCTCTTGAAATAAACGATTTGATTGGAACTCTGTGTCTCAGCAGTGAACATTCATTCTAAAATAAGAGTAACTTGGAAGAGTCACGGAGGATAACATTGTGATCTCGAGTAAGTCAACCTGATAATAAAAGAACTGATATCAACGCAGTCCTTAGTAATTAAGAAGTTTCCCTTAATCCTGACCTTTAAATGAAACTGATCCCTTGTTATTCTGTTTTAATGGAAGTTATCTGACTAATCTGTATCATGATATGTCACTCACCTATGTCTGACAAGTCCATATTGAAGGAGGTCGTAAGTTTTTTAATGCCCTTACATGTATATCCAGTCAAAAAGAGAATCTCCCTTGCAAGGTCGCGATCGTAAAGCAAATCGATTCCAAGACATACAAAACAGATCTGTTCAGATTTACAAAGCAATTTAATTTCGTTCCATCGTCGTTACGAGAAAATATGCGAAACCCTGCTGTTATGTAGTTTGTAATTTTCAATTACGCGATCCAATTGCACTGACGGCATCACAGGTCTTCAGAAAATCTCACCATTCAACGAGGAAGGTAATAAAAACAATGGCCAAAGTCTTAATTTAATACGAAATCGTGTTCCGCTACATCAAATTTAAACTGTTTCTGTGAATAGAATTTCCTTCTATTTAAATGGAAATCACTCATTTATTGTGGTCATGTTTTTCCGTCATGCTGCGAAACTCAGACTTTCCCTGTGGCGATCGACCTTGTAAAGGAGGAAACAGAAAAATGATTGAAATAAGATCATAACAACGATGAGGTAGGGATTCAAAAATATCGAATACGTAATATATATATATATATATACGACACTGAGTCGTGCTCTCGATTATATTGATGACTGCATTATATTTTTCTATTCTCTTCCTCGCTGAAATTTCGAATTAGAATTTACACTTGTTCTGTAGTCTGCTGGGATGCCATAAATAATTAAGAAGCAGTTTGTATAATTAAAAGAGAGGCGAAATGAAAAACTTTTTGTGGACAAATGTCCGTCGAGTGAGTAATGCCCCGGCTCAGTGGGGTGCTAAATTATTTGGTACGTTCATTTCTAGGTTTTTTAATACCTTTCTATTGTGATTTAAAGAATGGCATGTGTTGTTTAGAACATGGTATGCTGTAAGGTGATATTAAGGAAGTTGTTACAGCTCAGTTTTATAGAGCGTACGTCATCAAAATCCAAAACTAAAGCGCCACCAATGTTTTAATACTCATCAGGCATAACAGGGGATATATTTTCATCTCTTTACAACTTTCCAGCTCTATAGCGTCCTTCATTTGGAAACCAGCGCATTTTGAATCATGGTGAGTTATGGCGGTGCGTGACATAACGTTGGAATCGCGTTTGTCGAAAAATATGTATTTATCTTGTGATTTTTAGCCTTTTAAGACGTTTAAGTATTTGGAAAAGTGCTCATTTTAAATTTTTGTTTGTTCAGTGGAGATGATCAGTGTCCTAGATAGCCAAAGTATTAAGTTCCAGATGTTAACACTACATTTCGGCCGCCATATTGGGTGTACCCGGTGCAGAACACCAACATGACGGCGCCATACTAGGCTCTGTAAATTTGCCCGGAAAATGTCGAAGAATATCTCAATTTTGGAACAACGCATACGCCTTAACCCTCTCACTCCCAAGAGTGACTTAATAGATTTTACTCTGTCTAACGCCAGACGATTTTACTCGTCAAAGGGAAACCCCTTGGGAGTGAAAGGGTTAAAGGGGCTTAGTCACGGTTAAACGGTTTGAAAAGATAAGCTAAACTTTTCAAATTCGTTATTTGCAATCCGTGTCAGTCTTCTCCATCCTAAACCATCCTTGTTCCTTTATGGTCTATTATTATCTCTTTGTTGTTTTTCTATCTTTATAAATTATAGTGTTATTTTCAGGTTTCCTTCAATTTAACGGTAATTTTGTCGATGCTCAAAATAACTCAAAATACCATGACTGAGCCCCTTCAAACTTGGAGAACCGTCTTCATAATTTGTTTTCTATAATATCACAATGTTTTGACACTGAATAATTCTAGATTATATTTTTTATTGCGTGACAATGAAAACGCTCCATACAGCAAAACTTTGTTATAAATAGAAATATTCGATCAACAGTGTGAAATGAAATGGGGGTACGAATTTACTGAGATGATCAGGTTTAGTTCACAGTCCAGTTGTGGCCATAAATATTGTGACAATAAAATTTGGGAATATTTAACGGAATAGGGCAAAATGAAGCAAAGTCGAACCGAAATGCTTTGTCTGTAAAAGAAATCTGCATGTGTAATTGGGGGCGCTTTCCATTCGGTGAAGGAACCGATTTGAATTTTCGGAAATTTTCAGTAGCAAATGGAACAGAATTTTTATGAATTTGAGGTATACCGAAATTTTCGGAAATTTCTTACTGGGAATTTCCGTTTCATTTGACTTTTCTTGTAAACAGAATTTTCGGTTGAAAGGCTCGCTTTTCGGAAATTCAACACTTTCTGGACCTTCTGGAAACTTTTATTAAACTTGTCCCTTATTAAATTTGTCCCCGTCTCGCGCAATGTCCGACTGGGCCAGTCTGAAATTGAATATCTGATCACTGGATCATGAAAATCAACGAGCACTTTATTTGCAACCACGGAACTGAAGTTGCTATCTTGTCGATAGTTAAGTCCAGTTTTGTTAAGCTTATAAAACAACCTAATTTGTATACAGTAAAAATGTCCCTCCCAGGGACATGCATATGATTATGATTAAAAGTGCAAGAGAGAAAGCCAAAAACGAGAAAAATGTCAACACAAGAAATTTGTTACAGTGAACTAAAGCGTTAACATTTCCACTGACATAAATGTTCTGAAAATGTGGTTACGTCTATCATTTGCATTTTTATTGTTATTGGTAGAAATTTCTCTTGTTCAGTGGTATAATTTATTAGATTCTAGCAACGGTGACTAGACTTATAAAGAAAAAGTCCAATGTAGATTGTGATGGGTGCAGAATATTCTATTGCTGAATATATATGGATAACTGACCAAGCTTGTGTGATCAACTGATGGCTCTATCTTGACCCCTCGAGTTGTCCCAGTCACAGCACAGGATTCAGTTCACCTTGGCCGCTGACGGAGCTAGCCATATAATTAAGTCAGTTATTTAATTTCACAATATTCACCATTCCCCCGCCCAGGAACTTTGGGCAATGTGATACTGATATAGGTTAGCTTTGGTTTTCTGAAATCAAGAAATCCAAGTTTGCGAGTGGTGTGTTATGACGTCATAATTTCATGTTGCAACAGTTAGTAAAAACCTACAATCATGGACAAAAGTAGTTGAGACACTCTCCGAAAAAGACCCGTTTCGTTCAACGAGTGAGTTTTTCAATGTGTAATTTTGACATTTCGACCCCCTCCCCCCTTTTCAATGTTGTAACCAGGTGAAAGTGTCCACGGAGCGTATTGCAACATTGAAAAGGGGGAGAGGGGGGCTTGGCTATCAACAAAAAAGATGGTTTTTGAAGTTACGGACGGACGCCGATAGAAAGCGTTTATTTTGCTCAAATGTATCAACACTTTTGTCCATGATTGTAGCCTGCGTGGCAGGCCGTAGAAGGCGAGCAGCCGAGGGTCAAAAATGAGCCGTTTGTAGCCGATATAACGTGCATTCTGATTGGCTAATGCTGGGGCAAAAGCCGACGAAAAAGCCACATATTAAACTACTTATTAACCTTATGTGGCTTTTTCCTCGGATTTTGCCCCAGCATTAGCCAATCAGAGTACACGTTATATCGGCTTCAAACGGCGCAAGTCTTGATAGTCTTTACGGGAAAATTCCAAACCTCGGCCTTGCCTTGTTGATACGGCAAGGTGTCGGTGTGAGTCGTAAGCAGATTTTTGGCGCAATTCTGCTGTCCAGGGTATTTTGCGAGAGAGCTGACCATCGTGACTTAACTGACGTCTCGCGTTTGGAGTCGAGCAACTGCCACCAAATCCGGAATTTGCGAGAATGTAGACTCAAGAAGTGTTTTTCTTTCGCGAATAATTTCCATATCGTGTTATTTTTTATACTGAATATGATGTATATAATTACTGATTACTTTTATTCCTTAAACATGTTCATTTTATTTATCCTCGCTATAGCTCAGAGCAAGAGAAACTCAGAGATACAAAGAAAGCTGACCCAAGCCAGGATTCGAACCGCTGACCTTCGAAGCGAATTCAAATTGCCACCCTGAAACAAATGCTTGGTGTGTACTCGTGATTTTGTATACTAAAATGAAACAAGACCATTTCAAATACCACGATTGGGCTTAAAAAGCCTTTTTCATTATCATCACGGAATGATTAATCTCAGATGCAAAATAAGTTTCTGACATATATCAAAGCTACCGATTTCTATATATGTAGCTCTGTATTTAGCCTAGTAAGCCGCCTTCATAACCTGATGGTGCATGCAGCTGGCGCGTGTACACAATCTTTACAGTTTCCAAATCCTTTGTTGCATTATAGACTGGAAGGAAGCATTGAATGGCGACACCAAGATAAAAACTGAACATCAATCAATCCTGAACTGATCATTGATTGAAGACTGAGTGGTCTTTCTGTTCAACTGAGTGTACCAGTGTAGCTGTGCGCACAGACTGATTAGAGTCAGGTTACTTTCTTCACAAGTAAAATCTACGATAATAGCAACTGCTTAAAGAGGTACTGCGACCAAAAAAACAATTCTTTTTTTTTATTTCAAAACTATGTTAACTAAACACTAACTGACCCAAGTGTTAAGTTCACTGGAATTTTCTTATTTATTGGTACGCCATTACTAACTTTAAAATAGCAAACGAACTGCGGTTATAAACACAACGAGACAACGCATGTCAAAGTGATCCCATTTTATCCTGTGGCCTGTTTGGGTCATATGATCAGCAATGGGAGAAGAATGGCTGTTACTCGTTAGCGCTTTAAAATGTTCTGTTTTCCTGTCATGTAATCGACGTTTTGTTTTTCCAATATAGCTATCGTCACAATCCCAGCAGCTTTCATTTACTTTTCCATTATCATTACTTTCCTTCTTTGGTATTTGGTATTAGTCTTCGCGTTTAAATTTAGGTAACCGTTACTTCTGAAGATGTATGTTGGAGCATACGAAACTTCAAGTTCATAAATGAAAGTTTTTACAACATGCGTTGTCTCGTTATGTTTATAACCGCAGTTTGTTTGCTATTTTTACTCAAGTTGAAATGGCCGAAGAATAAGAGTATAACTTTAAGATCTTAAGAGAACTGTGTCGAGGAGAAAATGACGTCAAAGACTCACTAGTTTAAAGTGCCCCTGTGATCAAAAAAATCACTTCCTTTTTTCTTGAGATTCTGAAAGTGTGTCTGCTTAACACTTGACTGGCAAAATTCTTACCTTTCATTTTTATCCAAAGGCTGTTTACTTTGAGTGTAAGTTTTGGATTTCACGATCCGCCATTACTCACGTTCAAACCTGACCGATTTGACCTCAGAGGGTTGGATCCGGGAAAAGTGATGTCAAAGGCTCACCAGCTTAAAATTTCAGCGCACCTTATTATGTATGCAAAGTGCGAGTTTAAAAGTGTGAAAGCCCAAAACTCCCGTGCTGCATATTAATTCTGCAGCGTACACACGCATTGCATTCTTAAACTAGTGAGCCTTTGACGTCATTTTCTCCTCGGTCCAGCTCTCTCAAGAACTTAAATTTAGTAGTGGCGGATCATTAAATAGGAAAGTTCCAGTTAAAATAAACAGGTGCCTTTTTTAAATCAAGGATTAAAACTTGGGTCACTTAGTGTTTAGTTAACATAGTTTTGAAATCCAAAGAAAAAAAATAATTTATTTTTTGTCACAGGGGCACTTTAAGGCGGGGGTCCACATGAAAGCCGTATTTTGGCTGGGTATTATGTTTTTAATGCAAATATCTCGTTTTCGTTTCAAGCAATCAAGAATCTCTATGCTCATTTCACATATCTATGTTTTGGGTCGTTTTGTAAATTTTTGGGGGATTTTTAGGTATATTTGGAGATAAATAGTTTTTCTCAAAGGATTAGTAAAATTTATGGAAATAGGAAATCTTGAAGATTTGGTGTTGTTTTAAAATTAGAGTTTGGAGTTAAAAATAGGTCGATACACTCCAAACAGTTAGCCAACAACCTGGGGTGCCATTGTGCGGTCGGGTAACTGTCTGGTGGTGTTCCATAACCCTTTTTTTCCCTTTTAACCTCTCTTTAAACTTACCAAAATCTCACTTCAATTCGTGTGTATCCCCGCCTTAAAGGCGGACAATTTCGAATATTCTTGATGTTTAAATCAAGTTTTTAATGCCAAATATAGTCATGCTGATATGGGGGTATAGCAAGGAACACGCGTAGTTTTAACAATGTTTATCACAGGAAGTCAGGCCTGTAATGAGATCATGTATGGTTGGTTTATGTGATGATGCAATCAGTGCGATATTTGAATGGTAACACAATCATTACTATGCTGTTATGTTGGTTACATAAAATGATGCTCGTGAATCATAAGGCTGTTAGGTGCGGTGTGTACACATAGGATACTTCGTGAGGAAGGCCATAACGATGCCTATTGCCCTAGTGAATACATATAGACGCTGGTGTTTGCTGGAATTCATAAACCCTTGATGACATTTGTACGAGTTGCTTATCATCCAGGAGGAATCATAAGGCCGGTGGAAGCGAGGAGCCGCAGAACCATCATCCGGTAGAAATTTTTTTTCATAAATAGCGATGGTGGACCTGTTGTGCACTCGAACCATCATCCCGTGGAATCCCATCAAAGCCAGCGCGATGGCGTGCACGTAAACCATCGTCAGTTAGAACATACGACGATTGCGATGTGGTGGAACAGACATCAGCCTGAGGTATAGATAATCACTACCACGAATGCCCCGACATGGTGTGCCACAGGAACATCACTCAGTAGAATCATACGTGATGATGTGATGTCGTGCACAGTAACATGATCACTGTAGAATCAGACTCAGTTTTGTATATTAATTTATCCCCAGATTTGCGGGGGGACATTATTGTGAGGGGGAGGGGGGGAGGGGCAAAGCCACCTGTCCTCTGTTTTCTGGCGTGCCTCATCGAGACAGACTGAGGGGGGTTTGGGAGAAATTCTCGAAAGTTATGCAGAACCCTCTGACTGCATCTCCGGGTTTGCGTTTTAACTTTCGAAAGACTCCCACCCCGCGAGTGTTCAGATTAGCCTGGTATAAATATTTTAAAATTGTGGGAAAAAACAAAAAAAAAAAAGAAAAAACAAAAAAAGTTCTCTAGTTGCTTTTACAAAATATTTC
>JAHPZR010000405.1:0-19408 GCA_019787425.1 Platygyra sinensis | reverse complement strand
TAAGTCTGGCAACTTACATGTAGGTTCTTGTATTTTGGGGCAGTTATTGGGAATTTAGACTAAGTAGGTTCATGATTTGGATCTTAACCCTTTCCTGCCTGAGACTAACCTGCGATCAGGCGTCCTTTTTTTTTCGTGGCGGGTAGGACCTTCCCACCGCGACAAAAAATATAAGGGACGCCTGATCGCAGGTTAGCCTGAGACCCACTTATAAATTTTACTCTGTCTAATGCCAGATGATTTACACTCATCAAAGAGAGACCCCTTGGGCAGTAAAGGGTTAATTTCTATGAAGGAGATATGTGTTGTGGGAGGCACGGTGGCCTCATGGTTAGTGCACTCAACTCCGGAGCGAGTGGTCCGGGTTTAAACCCTGCCAGGAAAATTGTGTTGTGTTCTTGGGCAAGACACATTACTCTCATGGTGCCTCTCTCCATCCAGGTGTATAAATGGGTACTGGCGAATTTAATGCTGGGGGTAACCCTGCGATGGACTAGCATCCCATCCAGGGGGGAGTAGAAATACTCCTAGTCGCTTCATGCTACAGAAACCGGGATAAGCTCCGGCCTGATGGGCCACTATTGGGCCGAATGCAGATTTTACCTTTTACCTTAGATATGTGAGTTGATTACCAGAAAAATAAATAAACTTGGCTTTCAAACTGTTTGGTCCTTGAATATACAGTATGGATACCAAGTCAGTTGCAGGTTTTTTCTCCTTCTTGCCGATTTCAAGTCAGCCGGAATGACATCACAATTAAACACAGCCTGGCTGCCAGAATAGTTTTGAACTGACGGCCTCCAAAGTCACTTCTTTTAAGACAAAACAATTCTTCAGAATAGTGGGCACTTGAGAGACTGAACCTTAGGTGAGTGAAGAAGCTGAATGTTTACTTGCTACTGGCAAAGACAAAAAGGTAAGGGTTGTTGAGTGACCTTTAAATTCAGCAATACTCATTTATACACCTAAGAATACAGCACAGTGACCTACAAGTAGGCCAGGGCTCAAACCTCGACTGCTTGCTTCAGAGCCCAGCCCACTGACCATTAAGCCACTGCATCTACCACAACTTACACTTAACAGGTTTAAACTTGTTTGCATACGGGCCAAATGACCCAACAAGCCAGAGCTTATCCTGGTTTCCATAGCATGAAATGACTACAAGAGGGATAAATCTACATGTACTCCCCTCTCGATGGCAGAATACTGTAGTCCATTGCAGGGCTACCCCAAGCATTAAATTAGCCGGTACCATTAAAATACATGTACACTTGGCTAGAGAGCTCTAGGTACTGTGAGGTAATCAAAAGTGTCTTGCTTAAGGACACAACACAATGTCCCCAGCCAGGGATTTAGCCCAGGTCGCTCAATTCAGAGTTGAGTGCACTATAAAACATGAGGTCACTGCACCTTCACAATGCGTATACAACATGCAATGTACATGTATATTATTTTACACTCATCATGTATTCACAACCAGACAAACATGTAATCAGAGTTTCTACTCTTATTGTAAATTTTACCTGAAGTGCAATAACTATCCATGTAATTTTGTTGTAACCTTGAAGAAAACCTTGACTTTGTACAGCACTTCCATCATTTACATACACAGCAATCAAGCCAAATATTATACCAAAAGATCCTGTGAAATGTGATTACCAAAAAAAGCAGTACATGAATTGAATGTGCACAAAAAAGAGGAGGGGGAATTAAGGGAAAGAAGGAAAGAAAAGAGGAAATGAAGTACAAAGAACATGTACTGTATGGAAGGAGGTAGGGAGAGGCCAGACAAAGAGAAGTAGAAGAAAGATAAGGAGGGAGGGAGAGAAGGACAGCAGGCAATGATTGACTGAGTTACTGTTAAGTACCAACCGACTGTTCTTCCTACTGACTGAATGGCTGATTATGTTATAGCCTCTGAACAAGCTTTGTAGTGAGGTAAGTTAATACAGATCTTCCCTAAGAGACACTTGGCTCATTGCTCTTTTTGCCCTATACCCCACTAGAGAGCCTCTTGCTACTGACTGAATGACTGACTGACCAACCAACCATCGGCTCGAGCAACCAGCAGCTAATGTAATGCTTCATTGATTTCAATGTTCAGCAAAATAGAAGACTTCTTTTGTTTCACTTTCATCAAAAACATGCTGCAAGGAAAAGTGCTTTTTTTGCAGTTTCATGTTGTTTCTCAAAAACAAAGAGAAACCCAGCAAAAAAAAAAAACAGCCCGGCAATGTTTTTCAACTGGAATCTATGTAAATGCCACATGCAAAAAATTCTCTCTCTTAGTTCCTTGCCCCCAGGTGGGGGATAGGGCCGGGCAAAAAATTCATTGACAACTAATTTGAAGCCAAGAAAAATCAACCAAGATCATCACTTACTGTATCCTGTTTAATCACTAGCTCCTTCAACTGTTTGCCCAAGTGAGTGAGTGAGTGAGTGAGTGAGTGAGTGAGTGAGTGACTGAGTGAGTGACTGAGTGACCAACCAACTGGCCGCCAACTTAACTGAGTGGCTGACCGACTGACTGACTGACTGACTGACTGACTGACTGACTGACTGACTGACTGACTGACTCACCAATTGTCTGCCCAACTAAGTGACTGACTGACTGACTGACTGACTGACTGACTGACTAACTGACTGACCAACCAACAGGCCACCAGCTCAACTGGGTGACTGACTGACAATTTGCATGGCTACTAACAATGAAGTCTGGAGTTACTTTCTATCAATTATGTATCAGTGTCAGTTGGTTACCTTTTATGTCAACCCAGCAGTAAGAACATAAACAAAACATCACAAGAGTGTAATACCTAACTGAATATTTCTCATCCATATAGAAGCCTTGGATCCTTTTAAAATCTTCTCAAAGTAAACACCAGCAAACCCACTAGAACAACATGCTGTGAGAACAGCTACAAGACCAATAAACTGTTCTGATGCAGAATGTTCTTTTGATGCAGTTTCTTTGACAGCGTCTGGATGCCACTAGCCAGAGAAAAACAAATAAACAAACAAACAAGCAAACAAATTAAATGATGTAGTTATAACAGAGTGGTTTTTTACTTGGGTGTCAAAAAAGTTATTGGTTTCCCATTACTGTGCTACAGTACGTGATTGGCTTAAAAAGTAGAGAGTGACACTTTTTCATCCAGTCAAAAATAACACCCCACTTTACCCAACACTTGGTGTTACATGTAAATATTAGTCTATATGTACATGTATTGCATGTAACTTTGAGTTTTAATTTGTCTGACTTTGTGTGTCCTTTGTGATTACATCATTTACTACATGTAAATACATTCTAAATTAAAGTTACCTGTCAAATGTAAATGTACTTAGAAGTATATGTAAAAGGTACTCTAAAATTGTTATCTGTTTTTAATATTGATTTCTAAGAAACAAATTCATATTCTGCTATTGATAAAGTTTGCAGAACTTGAAACAGAGAATGAATAACTACAGTATTATTGAAATGTTACAAAGTCTCACCTGAACTAATGTCACCCCAAGCATAAGGAGGAGCAGAGAAATCCACTTTAGCATGCCTAACTTTTTATATAGCATACAAACTGAGAATAATGCTGTTGTTAAAATCTTGAGTTGGTAAGTCACCTGAAATCATAACCATGATGATGATTACCATCATATCACTGATTCCACTTCAGTCTCAAACTGATCCCAGTGCAGCCAATAAAATCCAGTCAAAATGAATTTCAATCAAACTCAAATGAACTCAATCATGGATTGAGTTTGATCAAGTTTGACCAAGTTTGACTTGTGAACATTTGATTGGCTATGCTGGGACTAATACACTATTTCATAAAGGAAAACATTTGAAATACATTATTTGCAAGTTCCACCTTTAGACGTGTACTGGTATCTGTCATGTCTCTGTCATGGCTCAGACACGAATCTTGGTGTACTTGGGGCAAAATGGACTTTTCTCAGGCATGCAATTGAAGGAGCTATGTCATAGCTTGCAAATCTTGAAAGATTGGGCCTAAACTTTTCATGTTTGTAGTTTGTAATCTGCATCAATCTTCTCCATCCTTAATGTTCCTTGTCCATTTGTTGTTTATTATTATTTCAGTCTCTGCAGCCCCATGCCCCACGGAGAGCAATCAGGACTAGATTGTTTCAGTCTAAAGTGTTTTTCAACATTTATCTTATGCTTAATATGCAATGTAAAACTATTGTTATCAGATTTACTTTAAATTTAAAGATAATTTTGTACTCCTTAAAAATAACTTTGTGAAAATATCATGACTGGACTCCTTTAAGAACGCAGAGTTGCTGAACGGGTAGCTGCAGCTTTCGCTCCATGGACAGTTCGTCCCCGCATTGACTCAACTAGTGACCAAGTACTTAAAATTTATCTTTCTCTTACCGAGAGAAAGAGACAACACTGTCCACACGATGAAACAAAACCACACAAAACATGTTTATTTCTCGTTCTTTAACCCTTTCACTCCCAAGAGTGACTTAATAGATTTTACTCTGTCTAACGCCAGACGATTTTACTCGTCAAAGGGAGACCCCTTGGGAGTGAAAGGGTTAAAAAACTATCTCCCTTAACCCTTTCACTCCCAAGAGTGACTTAATAGATTTTACTCTGTCTAACGCCAGACGATTTTACTCGTCAAAGGGAGACCCCTTATGAGTGAAAGGGTTAATCCATTGAAGGTGACTGGGGAATTGCCCGAAGTAGAAAGTTTCGCCGCATGAGCTCATGCGGCGAAACATTTCTGCGGCAAGTTCCCCAGTCACCTTCAATGGATTAACCCTTTCACTCATAAGGGGTCTCCCTTTGACGAGTAAAATCGTCTGGCGTTAGACAGAGTAAAATCTATTAAGTCACTCTTGGGAGTGAAAGGGTTAAGGGAGATAGTTTTTTAACCCTTTCACTCCCAAGGGGTCTCCCTTTGACGAGTAAAAATCGTCTGGCGTTAGACAGAGTAAAATCTATTAAGTCACTCTTGGGAGTGAAAGGGTTAAAGAACGAGAAATAAACATGTTTTGTGTGGTTTTGTTTCATCGTGTGGACAGTGTTGTCTCTTTCTCTCGGTAAGAGAAAGATAAATTTTAAGTACTTGGTCACTAGTTGAGTCAATGCGGGGACGAACTGTCCATGGAGCGAAAGCTGCAGCTACCCGTTCAGCAACTCTGCGTTCTTAAAGGAGTCCAGTCATGATATTTTCACAAAGTTATTTTTAAGGAGTACAAAATTATCTTTAAATTTAAAGTAAATCTGATAACAATAGTTTTACATTGCATATTAAGCATAAGATAAATGTTGAAAAACACTTTAGACTGAAACAATCTAGTCCTGATTGCTCTCCGTGGGGCATGGGGCTGCAGAGACTGAAATAATAATAAACAACAAATGGACAAGGAACATTAAGGATGGAGAAGATTGATGCAGATTACAAACTACAAACATGAAAAGTTTAGGCCCAATCTTTCAAGATTTGCAAGCTATGACATAGCTCCTTCAATTGCATGCCTGAGAAAAGTCCATTTTGCCCCAAGTACACCAAGATTCGTGTCTGAGCCATGACAGAGACATGACAGATACCAGTACACGTCTAAAGGTGGAACTTGCAAATAATGTATTTCAAATGTTTTCCTTTATGAAATAGTGTATTAGTCCCAGCATAGCCAATCAAATGTTCACAAGTCAAACTTGGTCAAACTTGATCAAACTCAATCCATGATTGAGTTCATTTGAGTTTGATTGAAATTCATTTTGACTGGATTTTATTGGCTGCACTGGGATCAGTTTGAGACTGAAGTGGAATCAGTGATATGATGGTAATCATCATCATGGTTATGATTTCAGGTGACTTACCAACTCAAGATTTTAACAACAGCATTATTCTCAGTTTGTATGCTATATAAAAAGTTAGGCATGCTAAAGTGGATTTCTCTGCTCCTCCTTATGCTTGGGGTGACATTAGTTCAGGTGAGACTTTGTAACATTTCAATAATACTGTAGTTATTCATTCTCTGTTTCAAGTTCTGCAAACTTTATCAATAGCAGAATATGAATTTGTTTCTTAGAAATCAATATTAAAAACAGATAACAATTTTAGAGTACCTTTTACATATACTTCTAAGTACATTTACATTTGACAGGTAACTTTAATTTAGAATGTATTTACATGTAGTAAATGATGTAATCACAAAGGACACACAAAGTCAGACAAATTAAAACTCAAAGTTACATGCAATACATGTACATATAGACTAATATTTACATGTAACACCAAGTGTTGGGTAAAGTGGGGTGTTATTTTTGACTGGATGAAAAAGTGTCACTCTCTACTTTTTAAGCCAATCACGTACTGTAGCACAGTAATGGGAAACCAATAACTTTTTTGACACCCAAGTAAAAAACCACTCTGTTATAACTACATCATTTAATTTGTTTGCTTGTTTGTTTGTTTATTTGTTTTTCTCTGGCTAGTGGCATCCAGACGCTGTCAAAGAAACTGCATCAAAAGAACATTCTGCATCAGAACAGTTTATTGGTCTTGTAGCTGTTCTCACAGCATGTTGTTCTAGTGGGTTTGCTGGTGTTTACTTTGAGAAGATTTTAAAAGGATCCAAGGCTTCTATATGGATGAGAAATATTCAGTTAGGTATTACACTCTTGTGATGTTTTGTTTATGTTCTTACTGCTGGGTTGACATAAAAGGTAACCAACTGACACTGATACATAATTGATAGAAAGTAACTCCAGACTTCATTGTTAGTAGCCATGCAAATTGTCAGTCAGTCACCCAGTTGAGCTGGTGGCCTGTTGGTTGGTCAGTCAGTTAGTCAGTCAGTCAGTCAGTCAGTCAGTCAGTCAGTCACTTAGTTGGGCAGACAATTGGTGAGTCAGTCAGTCAGTCAGTCAGTCAGTCAGTCAGTCAGTCAGTCAGTCAGTCAGTCGGTCAGCCACTCAGTTAAGTTGGCGGCCAGTTGGTTGGTCACTCAGTCACTCACTCAGTCACTCACTCACTCACTCACTCACTCACTCACTCACTCACTTGGGCAAACAGTTGAAGGAGCTAGTGATTAAACAGGATACAGTAAGTGATGATCTTGGTTGATTTTTCTTGGCTTCAAATTAGTTGTCAATGAATTTTTTGCCCGGCCCTATCCCCCACCTGGGGGCAAGGAACTAAGAGAGAGAATTTTTTGCATGTGGCATTTACATAGATTCCAGTTGAAAAAACATTGCCGGGCTGTTTTTTTTTTTTGCTGGGTTTCTCTTTGTTTTTGAGAAACAACATGAAACTGCAAAAAAAGCACTTTTCCTTGCAGCATGTTTTTGATGAAAGTGAAACAAAAGAAGTCTTCTATTTTGCTGAACATTGAAATCAATGAAGCATTACATTAGCTGCTGGTTGCTCGAGCCGATGGTTGGTTGGTCAGTCAGTCATTCAGTCAGTAGCAAGAGGCTCTCTAGTGGGGTATAGGGCAAAAAGAGCAATGAGCCAAGTGTCTCTTAGGGAAGATCTGTATTAACTTACCTCACTACAAAGCTTGTTCAGAGGCTATAACATAATCAGCCATTCAGTCAGTAGGAAGAACAGTCGGTTGGTACTTAACAGTAACTCAGTCAATCATTGCCTGCTGTCCTTCTCTCCCTCCCTCCTTATCTTTCTTCTACTTCTCTTTGTCTGGCCTCTCCCTACCTCCTTCCATACAGTACATGTTCTTTGTACTTCATTTCCTCTTTTCTTTCCTTCTTTCCCTTAATTCCCCCTCCTCTTTTTTGTGCACATTCAATTCATGTACTGCTTTTTTTGGTAATCACATTTCACAGGATCTTTTGGTATAATATTTGGCTTGATTGCTGTGTATGTAAATGATGGAAGTGCTGTACAAAGTCAAGGTTTTCTTCAAGGTTACAACAAAATTACATGGATAGTTATTGCACTTCAGGTAAAATTTACAATAAGAGTAGAAACTCTGATTACATGTTTGTCTGGTTGTGAATACATGATGAGTGTAAAATAATATACATGTACATTGCATGTTGTATACGCATTGTGAAGGTGCAGTGACCTCATGTTTTATAGTGCACTCAACTCTGAATTGAGCGACCTGGGCTAAATCCCTGGCTGGGGACATTGTGTTGTGTCCTTAAGCAAGACACTTTTGATTACCTCACAGTACCTAGAGCTCTCTAGCCAAGTGTACATGTATTTTAATGGTACCGGCTAATTTAATGCTTGGGGTAGCCCTGCAATGGACTACAGTATTCTGCCATCGAGAGGGGAGTACATGTAGATTTATCCCTCTTGTAGTCATTTCATGCTATGGAAACCAGGATAAGCTCTGGCTTGTTGGGTCATTTGGCCCGTATGCAAACAAGTTTAAACCTGTTAAGTGTAAGTTGTGGTAGATGCAGTGGCTTAATGGTCAGTGGGCTGGGCTCTGAAGCAAGCAGTCGAGGTTTGAGCCCTGGCCTACTTGTAGGTCACTGTGCTGTATTCTTAGGTGTATAAATGAGTATTGCTGAATTTAAAGGTCACTCAACAACCCTTACCTTTTTGTCTTTGCCAGTAGCAAGTAAACATTCAGCTTCTTCACTCACCTAAGGTTCAGTCTCTCAAGTGCCCACTATTCTGAAGAATTGTTTTGTCTTAAAAGAAGTGACTTTGGAGGCCGTCAGTTCAAAACTATTCTGGCAGCCAGGCTGTGTTTAATTGTGATGTCATTCCGGCTGACTTGAAATCGGCAAGAAGGAGAAAAAACCTGCAACTGACTTGGTATCCATACTGTATATTCAAGGACCAAACAGTTTGAAAGCCAAGTTTATTTATTTTTCTGGTAATCAACTCACATATCTAAGGTAAAAGGTAAAATCTGCATTCGGCCCAATAGTGGCCCATCAGGCCGGAGCTTATCCCGGTTTCTGTAGCATGAAGCGACTAGGAGTATTTCTACTCCCCCCTGGATGGGATGCTAGTCCATCGCAGGGTTACCCCCAGCATTAAATTCGCCAGTACCCATTTATACACCTGGATGGAGAGAGGCACCATGAGAGTAATGTGTCTTGCCCAAGAACACAACACAATTTTCCTGGCAGGGTTTAAACCCGGACCACTCGCTCCGGAGTTGAGTGCACTAACCATGAGGCCACCGTGCCTCCCACAACACATATCTCCTTCATAGAAATTAACCCTTTACTGCCCAAGGGGTCTCTCTTTGATGAGTGTAAATCATCTGGCATTAGACAGAGTAAAATTTATAAGTGGGTCTCAGGCTAACCTGCGATCAGGCGTCCCTTATATTTTTTGTCGCGGTGGGAAGGTCCTACCCGCCACGAAAAAAAAAGGACGCCTGATCGCAGGTTAGTCTCAGGCAGGAAAGGGTTAAGATCCAAATCATGAACCTACTTAGTCTAAATTCCCAATAACTGCCCCAAAATACAAGAACCTACATGTAAGTTGCCAGACTTAATGTAGGTTCTTCCACAAAGATTTTCAGTTTATTTTGTCTTGTGTTTACAGGCATTTGGTGGCTTAGTAGTGGCTGCAGTTGTGAAGTATGCAGACAATATTTTAAAGGGCTTTGCTACATCAGTATCAATAATTGTTTCTTCATTAGTGTCATTTTATTTCCTTGGAGACTTCACACCAACAAAGTAAGTGTGATCTTTCATTTACTCTTTATACTGTATCACTCCTGAAGACCAAACAAGCCGCATACAGTAAAATGAGCTGTAGAACTTAAACACTGACTTAACACCCCTCCAAATGACTTTATCCCTCCTTCCTGGACCCTATAGCACACTTTCTCTACACTTTACCGTTATCAAGCTCCAAAGAGGAGCAAAGGACTCAATGGTGACGCTCTTCCAAGCTTTTAATCAATAAGAGTGATTTTTGAGACCTCTAACCAGGACAAGTTTTTTGTTTCCAGTTCTTGGAGAATATCATACACTGTACCTTTACTCTTAAACAAGCCCTAGAAAGACCCAAAAAACTTCTTGCCACTAATTAGCTCTTATTAACCGAGCAGGAGGTCTGTATGGGAGAATCTTGACCGAGGTCGTAAGTACAGACCGAACGCAGTGAGGTCTGTACACGCGACCGAGGTCAAGATTCTCCCATACAGACCGACTTAGCTCGGTTAATAAGATGTTTATTATATGGCAAAAACAAGAACAATTTAATTCGTTTCATGTAATTAGTTTGTACTAACTGACATTTTGCTTGCGAACGGCGATGAGCCGAGTTTAATTCTACGAAAGTTTGCTCGTCTTCTTTACTTTTTTTTCTTATCAGCTCTTCGGCACTTACAGGAATATATATTTTGAGATGAAAACAGTCAATGACTTTGCACTTTAGCTTGCAACTTTTTCACTTGAAAACATTGCCGGTCAAGTTGCCGGTCTAGATGGGAAAATCTAGACCGCGGTCAATATCCATTTCAGCCAATCAAATTCGTGAATTTGGTAGTTCCCGGTCCTTGTGAGACGGAGCCATATAATAAATAAATATATCAGTCCTGTCCAAGACATTTTGAAAGGCCGTTATATAAAATACAGTGTACAGTGGAACTGCGTTAAAGTACCCATATCATCAAAACTTTTATTTTCTTATCCGATTCTCTATATCACCCAATGAACTTCTGCGAAAAAAAAAATGCGATTTGGATAAAATGCAATCTTTTTTAGAAGTTTTAAAAACGTTCAAATTTGTCGCCAGTTTGGTCCACCATTCGCACCAGTCTTCCCCGGCACCGCGGAAATACGTTTTTTGGGACGCGATACAGTATTTTACGGGTCAGCGGTACACCTTAACAAAACTACAAAATGCCGGCAATTTTAAGTTGTTTTCGCACCGAGTCTTGACGACAGCGAAAAAAGCACAAAACTTAGAGCGCACACTGTAAACTTAGCTTTCAAATTCCGCTCATTTGTTGGATAGTTCTTGGTTAATATTATATATTGTGCCAAAACTAAACTGACCTTGCACACGGTATGAAATTGTTGTTGTTTCGTGAGAGTTACGCTCGCAAGCAGCGAGTCAGTGGTATGTTGAGCGCTACGGCTAAAACCAGGCAGCTTTTGTGTGGCAGTGGCGGCGATCTGAGGACACCAACTTCTCAAGTTTGTAGAGCTGGTGGGTATGAATCGATATGTCAACGGCATTTCGATCGCATTCATCGGGAAGACGACAAAACATGCTCGCATCCGTCCACTTGGGGGCACTCGCGTAAGTAAAACGGTCATCTACCGAATTATAGAAGGTACAACCTGGCTGAAGCAGTGCTTTGTATAAATCTGGGACACGTTGCTGCAGCAGGTGTAGGACTGAAGCCCCCAAAGGCTTATAAAAGTTGGTTTCCATTCGAGGAAGCACCGAGGTATGTTTTATTACAAATATTCAATTTAATGATACTGTACTTCTGGAAGACTGGCGAAAATAAAATATTCCATTTTATATTTATTTTTGTTTCTTTGTCTCTTCTCATGATTTCGAATTATTAGAGTCATTTATTATTTTAGCGGCTCAAAAGTGTGAAAATTGCTTTAAACTAGTTGCAAGGGTGTTGGGGTTTGAGGGTTTCAGAGATAAAAAAAAAAAAACAAATACTCACAAGAGCTGGGGCATGGAATCTGATCATCTTAAGAGGGGAGAAGGCCTGGCTAATTTTTTTTAAAAAAATTAAAAATGCCATAAACTCTTGCTGATAACAACTCTCAGTTAAAATTCATGATCAATAAATGAATTTCAGTTTCAGTTAAAAATATAGGTTACCCTCATTGTATTTACACAACAATTTTATGATTATAAGGCAACTTCTCCTGTTAAATATTTTTTCTCCTTTGGCTTAGCAGAAATCCTTTCAGATACTGTCCATCGATTATTTCCACAACATCAGTGTTGTAAACACACAGTATGAGAGAATACTGATCAATGCTGTCCATATGGCAATTCTACTCCTGGACATTCAGCCTTGAAAATGAGTCTATTTCAGTCAAGTTTACCTCTTTGATTGTTGGTGTATTTGAGAAAATTTCTGTGGAATACACAATTCCTCACTTTCTGCCTTTCAATTTACTGTCTTGATTTCAAGTGATTTGCAATGACTGGCAAAACTTGTTTTGGTAGTGCAACTTTGAAGTCTGCACAAAATTTCAGACCAGAAAAAAAAAATTTGTTGAAGGTGAGTGGTGAACTGTGGGAGATGTGTGGCCTTATGGTTATTGCACTTGTCTCTGAATGTCAAGCAGTCTGGGTTCAAGCCCTGGCTGGGGACATTGTGCTGTGTTCTGGGACACAACACTTATCTCTCTCTACCCAGGTGTATAAATGGGAACTGGCTAACTTAATGCTGGGGGTAACCCTCTGATGAACTAGCATCCCATCCAGCGGGGGGTAGAAATACTCCTAGTCTCTTCATGCCACAGAAACCAGGATAAGCTCCAGGCTGATAGACCACTTGGCTCCTATGCAGACTTTACCTACCTACATTGGTGAAATAAATGCAACAAATATTTATTTGAAAGAAATGCATCTGTTTTTTAATGCCTTTGTGAATGTTCAATTTTTGGAATGTTTGTAGATGGGACATAAACCATAAACCCGCTTATAAGCCAATTTACCATAGGAAAAAACAGATAACCATGTTTTTCATACATGTATTGCCATAAGGTGCTACAATGTCTTGTAATAAAATTGTTACGAGTCAAGTGAGAATCTTGCAGAACATAAATACAAAGTAAATAAATACAAAGTTAATACAAAAGTATAGATGATGATGCAACATTATTGCTAATGAGGATCATAATCAATTTTATATTGATTCAAAGCATGTGATTGCAAAAATTCATAATAAAAATGAAATGGGAATGGGAATTTGCAGTGGCATTTCCATGAAGTGGCTCTTCATCCACTGTTTCCTGATCGAATTAGAATTTTGAAGTGTTGATTTTTGAGCACACACAATGTAAAAATTATTTTGTCTAGTGATTGAGCAAATCTAAAGTAAAAAAATTAAATGAATGAAAAAACAACAACAGCTATTTATTTATATAAGTTGATACAATGTACATGCAAGATAATGAAACCGAAATCGAGTAAACATACATATATCTGAGAAAGCTTCAGTTGACCGAGTAAACAAAATAAACAGATGAGTTTCATTCAAGAGTAAATTGCTACCTCTCTGAACTGTCGAATGTGTTTTCGGCATCAAAAGTGAAATTTGAATTTGAATTATTTCTAAAAGAACAAGCGATATTAAGTTTACTTCGGCGCAAACTTAACTTAATAAGTGAGTGAATATTTTCAAAAAACAAAACTTACATGTGCTTCTATCACTTCGCGCAAATTACACTTAAAATCTAGCCGGTCTTCAAACTCCTTGCAAAAGCCTCACACAGAACCAATCCTCTGCTCTGATTGCATACCCATCGTTGTTTTTGATAATCCTGAAGAGGACAACTGTAGCAACACTATCGACGCTTTGTCAGCTCGGCTCGATTCAGCAACTGTACATTACACCACACAAAATGACTTTCTTGGCTTTCCTGTACCGCTATTCATTGCGAACATTTTGTTAAAAATGTTAAAAAGTGTTAAAAACCGATTTAGGAGGTCAAACCTACAAAAAAACGAGAAGTATCAAGGATTTTTCGTTCTTAAACCACGAGAATACCGATCCTTTCGTCGATCGATCGAAGGAATTTCGAAAGAAGACAGGCTGATGGTGATGACCACTGACCAGTTTATACTGTGACGTGAAAAGCGTATTTCCGCGGTGCCGTCTTCCCCTGGTTTGGAATGAGTTGTGACGTAGATTAAGGAACACGTGACTTCAGGCTGACTTATTTCGCTTGTTTGACCTCTGTAAATTAAACTTAGTAGTTCATACCAAATGCTGGAAAGGAGCATTTTGCAAAGACTGCGAATCTAAATTTACAGAGGTAAAACAAGCGAGATAAGTCAAGCATGAAGTCACGTGTTCCTTAATCTACGTCGCAAATCTGAGCACGTCGATGATGTGATCAGCGGCACGGGTAGACCGCAATAAAATAGGATTTTCAGGTTTTTAAAACTTCAAAGAAAAATTGCTTTCCATCCAAATCGAAATTTTTTTTCGCCAAAGTTCATTGCGTGGAATATAGGATCAGATGGAAAAATAACCGATCACTAATGGGCCACAAAAATCGTGCTGTACTAATGGGCTCCCGTATTAAAGTGGTTCTTTAAATGAGAAAATGACTAACTTAGCTTTTGTTCGGATCAAAGTAAAGTGGCCAAAGAAATGAGGTACAAGTAGCCCGTATTTACAGGGCGTGGTGGGAAGGTGCGGGGAGGGGGGTAAGGTGGAGTTTTGCTGTACCTATTCAATGACAATTTTTCATACTGTTTTTATACTTCTATTAGTAAAATCCCTACCCTTTTTATAATGTCCAGCCTGGAAAAGGACCCTTTAGGGTAGCGCCTCCCCATACATTATAGTTCATTGTTGGGAGCTCCCCTCCTCTCAAGTTTCATGTCTTCAAACGAGCAAGCCCTCTCCATAGATTGTTTGTCTGTTTTTTGTTTGTTTGTTCATTTACATGGTCTCTTTATTCCATGCGCAATTTGTTCATACAGCTATGTACTGTACCTGTGATTATCGTAACCCTTTGCAGCCTCTCTCGTTTGTCGTTGCAACCAATGCTGCTATTGGCAATGCCTTCCATCGATCTAGAATGTTTACTGAAATGTTTTTCATTCTCTTTTTCCTTCAGTTTCTTTTTCCTTGGTACATGTGGAGTTTTAGCAGCCACATTTCTGTACGGTATGCCTGAAAGGACAACGCCTCAGCCAGGACCAATGAAGCCTGTTTAGTCGAAAACGCCATCAAGTAATCAATTTGCTTGAGCATAGATGTACTTTTATTTGGCAGTGCATAGCTATGTTATCCAACCTATTTTCAGAAGAGATTTATATGGATTTATGGGTTAATTAAATGGCGGCAACAGCGCCGACAATGGTTTTGTTCTTTTCCAGAAATATTTCTGCATCCTTGTGTTAACATTGATTACAAAAAAATTGTTTATAAGCTTACGCAAACGTCGCGTATTTTTTACAAACCGTTATCAAGGGAAGGTTCCGAGGAAGTCCGCTTAACAGAGTATTTCCTCTCTGTATTCGGGTAGGGCAGAGCCATTTTTCTTCTTGCGTTTTTGTTCGTGGTTGTGTCACGCTCGAAGGACTTGGAAGGAAAGGAGGGGTTGTTTGATCTAAAACGTTAAACGCCCCTTCAGATAATGACCCCTCCTACACGCCCCAAAATGTTATCTGATAATGATCCTTACTCCACACCCCAGCACACTCATCCCCATCTATACCTGCCCCCCCCCCCCCCCCACCCCCAAATAACTCCTACAACAGACGGAGTATAGGCGAGAGCGACTTAGAGAGTGTGTGCACTTCTTTAAAATAGGAGACTTCAGTGCTTTTAACAATGAATAATCATAGAGCTTATTTAAGTTATTACCGACATTTTACGAAAAGTATTTACATAATTTATTTAAAGAAAGATTAGGTGCTGTTTATATCTTGTCAGAGTATGGTTTAGGTTTGTATAGATGTGATTTTAACTGCCTCAATAGAAGGAAGATTGTCCATTAGTGGACGTCTTTGGGAAAATGTGTTTATTGTTTAGGCAGGTTTATGATCATTATCAAAATTTGTATGTACATGGATCGAAGGAAAATCTTCAATTCTCTTCATTTGTTGTTGAGCGACATGCAACAAATGTTGGAATGCCACGCGTTTTATTAACACCTATTGTGGTTTAAACGTTACTTTAATATTCATTTTGTGTTTAACATGTCAGCGTTAAAAAAGCGTTTACGTTATTATTTCTTTCTTAAGTTATTGTTTTCAAATTATGAATTGCTTATGGCGCTGATAACAATATCGATTATAGTAATAACAGTATAAGTATATTATGTGATAACAATAATAATATTAATAATAATAATTAATAATATAATAATAATAATAATAGTTATGATAACAGCGATGTGAACCACAGGTGCTAATTACGAATATTTATTACCCGTCAAGTTGTGCCGTTAGTATGTTATTAGTGGCCTTAGTCCCGTCGACACGGCGACGGAGGAGTTACACTACGTCGATGAAATTTATCACACAACATACGCAGTCTCGGTCATTTTAGATTTGTGGTGAAAAATAATTAGACAGGGAAATCCCATGATTATCGTGACGTCATCATTTTTCAAACTGTTTTACCGTCCACAAAAAGCCGGCAAAGCCGGCGTTTCCAAATTCCACTGGTTTGAAGAGCGTTTACCAAAAGCTCGGTTTTCGTGACGGATTAGTGTGGAAGGTACCTTCAAATTAGTAGAAAATTCAAATGGCACAGTAACCTGCGATCAGGCGTCCCTTTCATTTTTTTAAGCGACGCCTGATCGCAGGTTAATGACACAGTGAATTTCCGATTTTATGAACCCCTAAGGGAAATGAAGATTGGTTGGAAAATTGGAGTAGCTCTTGAAATCGAGGATTAAAGATGATTTTCAGTCCGTACTGCGCGGTCTCAGAACCCTAATTTTATAAACATTATAAACGGCTCACTCGATGGAATGCGAATCGATGTTATTTGTTAAGAACCGCATACCCTATCTTTGAGACCTTTTTCCAACAGCTTCATTGATTTTTACAGCTGTGAAGTTGTTTCATGAAGTGATATGAGAAAGAACGAAGTATTAAGCTTCGACCACTTCGTATCCATAATGGCGGTTGTTTTTAAACTTTGAATTTACGTCATGTAAGTAGTTGCGAAAAGTTTACAAAAAACAAAAAACATAAACTCGAGAGTGCGCAGTTCGGACTGGAAATCAGCTTTAAATGCAGTGTTCGACTAAGGAAGCGAAACGACTTTTGGTTCGAGTTATGCTTGAGGCCAGAAAAATCGAGGTCTCGAGGTATCGAGATTGCACTGTGGTTTACAGTAAAGAAGTAATAATGCCAGTACCCACTTTGCAAAACGTCCGCATCTAGTAAACAGCTCCCATTAGCGCGAGTTGTCTTTTTTTGTGTTTAAAAGACCCGCCCCTCTACAGAGCCTCTATGGTGGAGGATCCCGGTTACACAATCACCTTGTTGCTGTAATCTTGGGGCCTTCGTGTTAAGGGCTTATTTGTTTTGTGGCAGGGCTCCACTGTATTAATAACGATCCCCCCGTTACATGGATGACCTTATTATGTTTCAATTATGTTTCAATTATGTGTCCATTATAATTCATGAAGTTAATCCTTACAGTGGCTTGATAGTTATTTTATGTGCGGGTACAGTTATTTCAGACAAAGATATCTCTTTTTTGGACACAGATGTTCAGATGTTCCTATTGAAAAGGTATACAGTAAGCGCTCCGACTCAAAAGAAACCCCTCGAGCATCCAGAACTGACTTGAACATGAGCTTTCCATTGACTAAATCAGGAGCCATAATCGGGGACATAGACCGTAAGTCTTGGGATCCGCGCACCGCCATGATATGGGGCAATTTTACTATTGTTAGAACAAATTGCGCCATCCTGACGTCATATATATCCGCGCTGATCCACACACACGTCGTAGTCTCTCGCGTGGATTTTGTCAAGTTGCGTGATCAAACAGTGAGAGTTGCGAGATTCTCTTGCCGATTTTTTACAGTGATGGCACAGAATAAGGCAGAGAAGAAGAACCGGAGAAAATGCACGCCGCATATACGTGCGTGTGCCGCAGGCGATGGCGCAATTTGTTCTAAAAATATAAAAAAATGTCCCATATCATGGGGACAGCCCCAATACTAGAGATGGCGCGCTTACGGTCTCCCTCCCCGATTATGGCTCCTGACTAAACCGAATAATAGACAAAACACGTTCAGCGTTGTAACAGACTGTTATAACTTAAAGAATGATTTTAAAATGACTATAGTTTTATTTTCAGTAGAAAATAAATGGAGTGAAACCGGATTATGTCAACTTGATTCTTTTAGTAGATTCAAGCAGGAGACGTGAACTAAAACGAGATTGCTCGTTAATGTAAAGTCAATCTAAGAGCGTGGGAGCCGGGGGGGGGGGGGGGGAGGTGATGGCAGGGGACGGTCTGATATGCGCACATGTAGACTTTTGTCTTCATGTATAATGCAAGCGCGGTGAGTCAAAATTGAAGGCTGACTGCGGTGGGGAAGGAGGGTGGGAAGAAGACGTGCGATTTTTTTTGAAATGAGAAAAGTTTGTTTCTTCAATGTCAGTTCGTGCAAAATATTTTGAAATCCGATTTGTATTTCCTTGTCGAACCTACACTAACCTGTTAACGGCCATTAAGCAGCTTAACAAACCTCGACGACCTACGAATCTCGCAGTACTCAAAGCTATCACGAAGCTGAATCTAGGACACATCGATAAATTGGAAATAAAAATTTGATTTCTGGGACTAGTCGCAATGACCAATATTTCCACAAATCGGTCAATTTTCTAGTGTGTACACACTAAGGGACAAGTCTCAGCAACAAGTCCCTGCGACTAGTTCCCTAGTGTGGGCCTGCAAGGACTTATCCATTAGTGTGTACACACTAGAAAATTGACCGATTTGTGGGACTATTGGTCATAGCGACTAGTCCCAGAAATCAAACCAGCTCAATTTGTGGGACAAGTCGCAGGGACCTAGAAAAGTGCTCCCTGCGACTAGTCCCAGAATTTCGATGCAAAATAAGAGTACACACTAGGTGACTGGTCCCCGAAGAAAGTCCTTGCGACTAGTCGCCTAGTGTGTACAGACCTTAAAGAGGTTGAAGAACAAATGTACACTGCTTTAGAACGAAAACGATAGATATAAAATAGAACAGCGCAAACCATATTGCAAGCCAATCAGGTGAATAACGGTTACTCAAGTCTCTAGATGCATGTAATGTACCAGTCAAATCGAAGCTTCAACATCAACCCCCCCCCCCCCCCCCCCACCACCGGGCATTTGAATTTTTGGAAATTTTTGTTCAAATCCCCCCCTCACCGGGCCGAAAAGCTGTTAAATTGCCCCCACCCCCGGGAAAATTACCAGATTACTGTTTTAACTTTTCAGTAGGTTCTATTATGCTTCTGAAGTCGTGCACGTTAATTACAGGTTAACGCACTCGGCGAGTGAATTATCGGGATTTACCTGCACGAGTTCACTGCCAATGAACGAGAAATTTCAATACCGCACGAGGCCGCCGAGTGCGGTATTGAAAATTTCGAGTTCAAGTTCCGTCAAGGCCGGGTGAGGTGGATGGCCCAGTCCATGGGCTATTTGCTGGTAGCTTGCCGGTGGCTAGATGTCAAAAGCAGGGGGGATGGGAAGGTGTCTTGTACGTACACCTTCTGTAATGAATGATCGACTCGTAATTTTC
>JAHPZR010000404.1:0-14680 GCA_019787425.1 Platygyra sinensis | reverse complement strand
AACGTGAAGACGACGATCTGTTTCGGATCGAGAAGATCGTGGAACGCAAAGGGGATAAAGTGTTGGTGCGTTGGAAAGGGTGGCCAGACAAGTACGACAGTTGGATCGAGAAACGCGCGTTGCAATCATGAAAGAGTTTTACGTGCAAGTGATGAGCAATGCCAGCACGACGGAATTCCCGCCAATCAGGGCCAACAGTTTCAAGAATCGTCTGCCGTACCCGTTACGCTTTCGAGAATCGGGATGGAAAGTGGGCTTGAGCAGTCTCTCCCACCCGACACCACCGGTCCGTCCTCATCAAACCCATCCCTTTGACAAAGACGATCTCATCTGTCGATTCAGGTGGAGCATGAAATCGATCGACTTGAGAGGGAACCGAGTGGTCAATACGTGGACCTTGATCCTCACCGGTCAAGATCTCATCGACGACAAACACTTGATCACGGGAGGGAAAGCGCTCATGAAGTACATCGTGAATCGCTACGAGACCCGATTGCGTGAATTGGTGACGGATAAAGGCGATGATCTGTTATCGACCAATGGGGAGACAAAAAATTTTACGTCGTCTTCCAATGGGACGGAGACGAGTTGGTCATCGACAATTCCAAGACCTTCCTGAATGAAGCCAATGGAAGAAACCGTCCCGAAGTGCTCTTTGGCGCGAAATTGGTGGAAGCCATGAAGTGGATCGTGAAAGACGAGTACAATGTGTATCATACCAGAGGGAACCTCAGGACCGAGGCGGATCAAGTCCCGAACGATGTCAAGAAAGATTGGACGTACATTGACGACGGGCGAAGTTGGACTGAATTGTGGAACTATTCCAACGAAGGATTGCAACTCAGTCCCTACTGCAATTGGCGTTTCGTGTATTTGGACGAAGCGTACCAGAAAGCGTTCGGAGGAGGCGCTTCCACCACCGCCCCGAATCGAAGCCCTCTGTACGTGTATTCGAACGTGGGAGAGAGTATGGTGACGGGGAATCAAGTCACCGATCTGTTGCGAGAGATCCCTCACGACCCGACCCTGATGACCTACGAACCCGCTCACATCGTATATCTACCCGTGCGGTCTGAAATCGTGGACATTATCGAGACCCAAGTGGCCGAGAACGACGGATCGTTGGTGATTTTGCATCGGGCGTGACGACTCTCACCTTACACTTCAAGTATGAGTGATTTTTACATCACGTTACCCAGTCACAGTAGCAAGACGGAGTATCCCAACAACACAGCGAACAGTTTCAAGATTCGCTTACCTCACCCGATCCGATTGGAAGGCGGTGGATGGAAAGTGGGGTTGGTGTCCGTGTCGTTGCCAGATCCGACCAGTCAACTTCCTCCCTTGATGAAAGATCCTGGTTTCGACTTGTTCAAGACGAGTTGGATAGCCCTCGACACACTTCAAGGAGTGACGCCCACAAGAAAAGTATTTCACGCCGTCTTTGAACCCCAGGACTTGAGACAACAGGATTTACAAACGTTGACCGGAGTTGGTTTTATGAGAACGGTCCACTCATTTTTTGACAAGAAAAAGATCGAGAAAGTGCTTCGAGGAGGATGGAGAATAGCTGAAAGGGATGGTACAAACCACACTGCAGTCCAATTTGAGTGGGAAGGAGAGGATCTCGTCCTCAAAAACACCGACGTCAAGTTGCAAAAGCACCTGGGAACCTACTATCCTTTATTCGCTGTCGATGCCGAGTTTGCAGTGGAAATGGGATGGTTCAAGGACCTCGGCAACGACCAGTATGCCATAGGACCCAACCTCACCATCGAAATCCTCAACGGCATCACTCCGATACCCATCGACACGGCGCTCGCTCATACGTCCGGCGACGAATTCTGGAGGTATGAAACCAGCTCCAAATTCATCTTGATGACCCTGACGTGTAACTGGCGGTTCAGCAACTTGAACACCTCGTTCAAGAACATCTTGGATTCTACCAAGCGTTCCTTGTTCATTTACTCGGACGTGGGTGGCAGCGGCGTGGTGGGCAATCAAGTCACGGATCTGTTGCGTGAAGTGAATTACCAGCGCGAGGGGAAAGGCTATCAGTATTTCGAACCCACGCATATTCAATACATACCGGTGCGTAAAGACGTGATCGAAATCATAGAGACACAAGTGGCAGAGACGACAGGGGACCTGGTCCAATTTGGAGAAGGCAATACGATCGTGACGCTCCATTTCAAAAAGACATGAGAGGTGGCAGTTTGGAATATAGACCGGTACGCAGTGACGTGATGGACATAATCGAGACGCAAGTGGGCGAGAGCGACGGAAACTGGTGGACTTTGTATCGGCGTCACGACTACTTTACACTTCAAGTATGAGTGATTTTTACATCACGTTACCCAGTCACAGTAGCAAGAATGAGTATCCCAACAACAGAGCGAACAGTTTCAAGATTCGTTTACCTCACCCGATCCGATTGGAAGGAAGTGGATGGAAAGTGGGACTGATGAGCATCGCTCTACCCGATGCGCAAGTACCAGTGATCATCAGTCATAACGAAGGCGCCAACTTGTTTACTGCCTGGTGGATTCGAGTGGAAGGTTCGACTCATACGAGAGGAATTGCCAACTTCGACAGCACTGACCTGAAACAAGTGTTCGCCAACACGGATGGGATCGGGTTGATGAAATCCATGATCGCTTTTTTCGAGCAACGACGCATTTACGCCAACAATGGACCCAAATTCGGTGCCAAGTACGTGACGAACGGTGGAAAAAAACCTACCTGCAATTCAAGTGGGAAGGAGACGAATTGGTGATTGACAACAAGGACGTCGTTCAGACTCTGGAAGTCGGGGGTCGACCGGGTATCCAAATCCACGAGAATTTGGCCAAGAGGATGGGATGGATCCGATACCATGAGGGTTGAAAGATTACGTCTTGGGTCCCAACATAGAGCAAGAATTTCACACGGAAGCGATTCCCACCCTCGACGCTTTATCAGACGTATTCGATCCATTTGGAAATCCTAAATTTTGGGTGGTCGACAGTCGACATTTACAGCTCAGCGTCTTTTGCAATTGGCGTTTCTTGAATATCAACAAGGCCTTCGAGGCAGTGGTGGGTGCCAGTTCACGATCCGTGTTCGTGTACTCGGACGTGGGTGTCAGCGGTGTGGTGGGCAATCAAGTCACGGATCTGTTGCGTGAAGTGAATTACCACCGCCAAGGGAAAGGAACGCAGTACTTCGAACCTCTCCATATCCAATATATACCGGTACGTAAAGACGTGATCGACATTATAGAGACGGAAGTGTCAGAGACAGGAGGAGATCTGGTCAAGTTTGGAGACGGCAACACGATCGTGACGCTCCATTTCAAAAAGACATGAGAGGTGGCAGTTTGACCCGATTTCGACCCGACGATCAATCGGGTGGTGCGTTGTTAGGAGACATTGCGTCGGCCAGTCTACGGTCTGGTTGGGAAGGTTTAAAAACGGGGACACCGTGGGGATTACCATTAAACATCAAAGGAGGGATCCGAGGTGTGAAGCGAGGAGGACGACGCGCCATCAAACGGAAAGCGTTGGAAGAAATCAATAAAAGAGCCAAGCGGAAACTCACCGATATCTTTGGAGAATGAATCCCATCTATTCGAGACGCGTGCGACGTATTCCTCCCATCGTCAGTGAGTTGACGCGAGGGATGAGTCAGAGGAGGCGGAGACGAAGAGTACAAAAGGGAGGTCTCTTCTTGCCGACGCGCACAAAGCTCCCGAACTACGACTGGGTCAGGAGTGCTCTGAAGAAGCGACGAACGACGACGATGACGAGTATCGTCCCTATCCCCGGCTCGGCACCGGTCAAGAACCCCATGTTAAACCTGTTTCGGGTGCCACCGACCGATGTCAGCATCTCGAGTTACCGCATGGTCCCCATTTCCCCCTTTACCACGGGCATCAACCCCGTCGATTTCCAGATCGACCCTCAAGAAGATTACGTGGACCTGTCTCGCAGCTACTTCGAATTGGAATGGAAGTTGAAGAAAAGCACGATGGCAAGCGATGCAGCAGCAGCCGACAAGAACTTTCTGGTCAACAACATCGCGCACACCCTGTTCAAACAGATCAGTGTCAAGCTCAATGGAACCCTCATCAGTCCTCAGACGGACACGTACCATTACAAAGCGTATTTGGAAACCCTGCTGAATTATGACCGAGATGATGGCAAGACCATCCTGAAACCGCAAGGCTGGATCAATCACATCGATTGGCCCGACACCTTGACTGCCAATCAACTGGATCTACCACCCCACAACGATTTCAAAGCCTTGAGTGAAGAATACCAAAGTCTGGTGAAAAGCCTTGCCGATGAAAGGGCCAAGTCTGCAGGAAAAGCGCGCGTCTTTACCTTTGTGCCTCACATCGAAGTCTTTTACCTCAACAAGCTGTTGATCCCCAAAGTGCAGATTGGGATCCAGATGTACTTCAATTCACCCGATTTGTGGAGCATGCGGTATCATGGTGCCGTTGACACATCGATTGAATCAAGAAGACATCAAAGTCAAGCTGTACCTCTGCCAAGTGAGAGTCGATCCCTCCATCTACAGGGAATTGATGATCAGCATGGACACGGGAAGAAAAGTGGTGAGCTACCCCACGGTGAGAAGCGAGATCCGAACCTACAACATTGGCAGAATGAGAGACACTTTGAGATCAGAATCCTTTCCAGAATCGACTTCCCAACATGATCATAGTGGGATTGGTGGAATCAGCAGCGTTCAATGGCACCGTTACCAAGTACCCTTTCTCCTTCAAGACGTTTAACTTGACCAGCATTCAACAAACCGTCAATGGAGAAGTCTACCCCTATCGACCCTTGGAACTGAATCACAGCAATGACAGTAAAGACATCAGAGGCTACAGACAGTTTCTCCAAGCCACAGGCAGTTTCTGCAAGAGTCAAGGAAACATGGTGAGAGCGGAAGATTGGGGTCACGGCAAGCACTGCACCCTGTTCGTATTTGAGAATGCAGCCAACGGATGTTTGAACAGTCCGATCCTGAAACCCAAGCAGAGAGGTGAAGTACGATTGATCCTGGATTTTGGCGCCAACCAGGAGAAAACGTCACCGCCATCATCTACGGAGAATTTGAGAATGTGATGGAGATCAATAGCAACAAAGCGGTGCAGTACGACGTGTATGATTCAGTCTGTAGCAGGTTGAAAAAGATGGAAAGAGTGGCTCTCAACAACGTGCAATTGGATCGATTAGCTCAAAGTCAACCCACGTTACAACCCTACTTTTACGGGACGAGACCCTGCGATCGCTTACCGTCCACCCCGACAAGAAAGGACCCGTGGCTACATCGTCAACACAGATCGAGAAGGACAACCGGGTCGACATTGGATCGCCCTGTGGACCTGCGACGACGAGTGCGAGGTCCTGGACAGTTACGCGTTACCCTTGGAGACGTACCAGACGACGGGACCCTTGCTGTCGTGGTTGAACCGTCATTGGAAGATCGTGATTCAGAACAGTCAGAGTCTTCAATCGCTTTACAGTCAAAGTTGCGGCGATTACGCGTTATTCTTTTTGATCGATCGTTCGCAAGGCAAGAGCATGAACGAGTTTGTAAAACGGTTCGACAAGCACGATTACGTGCACAACGATCATAAAGTGGGACAGATGTTAAAGAAACGTGATCGAAAAAGAACAGGGATGGAATCCCAACTGTCAGTGCGAGCAAGGCACCTCTTGTTGCGGTGTAAGACATTTATTGTTATGAATGATTAAAAAGTATGTTATCTTGACTGAGTGGTACAGTGGTCAGTGCGTTGGGCTCATAACCCAAAGGTCCGAGGTTCGAATCCTCGTTCAGTCCCCCTTTTTCAGCTATATAGGACACCAACAGCCCTTCTCACGTCCATATGGGACAAAAAGATGGAACGACGTGAAGCCTTTCGATTCATCACCCCCTCCAGTATGATGGTCGTGGGACCCTCTGGGTGCGGTAAAACGGTCTTCACCACCAAATTGTTGGTGGATCATTTGGATCTTTTCGAGACACCACCCCAACGGATCTATTATTGTTACGGATCGTGGCAAGACGGGTTCAAACCCATGAAAGAGCACGGCGTTCACTTTCACGAAGGGATTCCCGATTCGGAACTGTTACCCGTGTGGTTTCCCAAGAAAAAAGGAGGATTGTTGGTGTTGGACGATCTCATGGAAGAAGGAGGGAACGACAAACGCGTGTTGGATCTGTTCACCAAACATTCGCATCATCAAAACATCACGGTGATGTACTTGTGTCAAGACATGTTCCCCCTGGTAAATTCGCCAAGAGCATCTCACGCAACGCGCATTACATCGTGAGTTTCAAGAACCCACGCGATCAATTGGGGATGCGCAATTTACTACTGCAAGCGTTTCCCACGCAATGGCAAGAGGTGCAAGACACGTATCGAAAAGTGACGGAACGCCCCTTCGGGTACCTGGTGCTGGATTTGCATCCCAAGAGCAGCGACGATCAACGCATCTTGAGTCACCTGCTAAAAGAAGAGGGATGCATGCGATGTCATCAGTTCAAGCAACATGCTACGCAGTGAAGTGCGTTGGTGGACGCGATTTTTACGCATGTGTGAATGTCACTTGAAATGGTGGATGGGTCCCGAAGACATGGATTACGAGGCCATGCAACAGATTTTGCAATGCGAGGGTCGACGCGAAGTCTGCACCTTCCTGGAGCATTATAAAGAAACGGCTTTCACGGATCTGATTCAATCGAAACTGCTATTGGCTCAGTTCTTAGTGGAACGAGAGGACAGAGCGCGTCGAAACAAAAGTGGTTCAGACATTTGCGAGAGAATGAGTATCTCACCCGCGGGTGTGGGTGCATCCCCCGACATCATCGCTCAAGCCTTACCGTCAGACTCTCACCCATCGAACCCGTCTCCCCTTACTCGTGGGAACAAGTCGATGACTACAATCCCAATGAGGATCTTTTGGAACGATTTGTCATGAACATGACTCCCGGCGTAGGGACCGCTCGGAGGTCACCCGGCGTTGTCAACGCGCCTCCGGCTGGCGCAGGCACCTTTGTGCAGCGGACGAGCACACCGATCTCGACGCCAAGGGGACGACCCACCATGGCCATGAAACAACCCAGACGAGTCCCTCGTCAACCCACCCCTCAAACACCCAGTGATCCAGGCAGTCGACGACGAAGCAGTGCGGGGAGTAGCGTAGCGGTGGTAGTCGACGAAGTGGCGGTAGTCGACGAAGTGGTGGCGGAGGAAGAGGCGGAGGCAGAGGCGGAGGCGGAGGCGGAGGTGGCGGAGGCGGTGGCGGAGGTGGACGACGATGACGACGACGACGAAGGCGATTCGACGCTACCGACACCTCCACTCCCTTCACCCCGATCGGTCTCCAGTCGCATGAACGACCTGGACATGCAGCAACAACTGGCGCAAATCTTGCAAGATCAACAACAGAGGTCGCGGGTCGACGTATCGCGGGGATCACGACCACCAACACCATCACCACCACGTACAAAAACGGTCGACGACCGACCGTGACGCGCAATTCACCAGTGTGCGCAACTGAACATGACCACGCAAGTCAAGTTGTTGAACGGCTCTCGTCACCAAGTCCATTTCTCCCTCGACACCGACTTGCTCCTTCGTTTAGACGATTTGTATGCGTATTATCACAAACTATGGTGGTGTCGACGACGCATGTTTTACCAGTTCAGGTGGCGTCACGGTTTTCTGAACGGAGTGGCGTTATTGCTCATGGCCGCCAGCGTGGCGGTGGGTGCCGTGCGTGAAAACAGTTACGTGATGATCGGATTGACGGCGTTGGGGACCGTCGTCAAAGGATGGAACGATTTCAAGAACTTTTCCTTCAAAGTGGACATGTGTCGCTTCGCGTACACCACCTACGAAAAAACGTTGATCGAACTGAAAACCTACATCCGCGGATTAGCCCCAGACGAATTGGAGGGGTTCCTGGTCAAGATGCAGACCCTGGACGATACCATCACGGATTTCACACCCCCCATGTCCGATTCGTTATGCCCACGAGTACGCCAAACGGTTTCGTCACGTCCCCATCGACTCTCCACCGCAAACGCATAAATGGCACGTCACGAGTGTCTGACGTCCCATTTTTCAACATGCCGAGACGAGTGAGACGACGAAGGAGACGACAGAAAGGCGGTATTTTACCGCTGGCAGCCCTCGTCCCTGCCATGATGGCAGCGGGCAAAGCGGCGGCGTTGGGAGGACTGGGTGGCGCGGCCAGTTACGGGGTCCAGAGAGGTTTAAAATCACTCACCGAGAAAGAAAAGGAAACGGATATAAGTGGGTCCAGGAGAACGCCCTTCATTTTTCACACGATGGTCAAGAGGAAGCGAGCACGGAGACGAAAACGCAGAAAGGGGGTGCGCCTTTCAGACGCAAGAAACCGCGAATGGTGGATAAGATCGCCGAAGGGATGAGCATGTTCTTGTCTGGACCGTCCCCCTCGTTTGCAGGCGTGGGATTGAAATTGGCGTCTCAAGCGGCCAAAGGCATCAAGGACAACGTTCAACGCTATCGAAGGCAACGCGGTCGTGGTCTCCTGGGCGTACTGGGAAGTGCCGCCAAGATTGGGGTCAAACTCGGGAAGGACAAGAGGTATAAGAGAATGGGTGTCTTGGGTGCCACGGGCAGTTACACCAGACATCCCGTCCCTGGGAACGATGAATCGCTTACGACGACAACGTCCGTTCTTGGACAGTATCCTCAAAGAAGCCAATCGGAACAAACGACAAGAATTATTGCAACACGCCAATGCCGATCAGATCAACGCCGTCAGCGAAATGGTCTTGAACCTCTTGAAGAAGAGAATTCCCGTCATGCCTGGCACGCTTCGTAAACTCCAGCGTCATAAAAAGGTGTTGCGCGAAGTGGGAAAGCGCAGAAATTCCCTGAAGAGACGACGCGCGTTTCTCGTGCAACAGACAGGCAGCGGTTTCTGGCACGGTTTGAAAGAGTGTTACAGAGTATGTCATTGAGAGACGCCCACGGTTACCGCTCCAAGGGATCGACGTCGTCCCCGAACGTCCCAAACCCAGCAAGATGGCGCAACTGGTGAAATTATTGCGAGAGGCCAATCGACGCGAAGAAAAAGCCAACGACGAAGCCACGTACTGGCGCGACGCCTACCATCGTCTCAACCAGGACTATATAGCGCTTCAATTCGAAGACATGTGTTCAGATTGCAAACGCGTCAAAGACGGAACAGACCCGGGTGAAACGTACACGCTCTGCGGTGACTGCCACCAACGCAGGGAGACCGTCCGGACCCTGACACGGAAATTGGAAGAGAAAGAAAAGGAGAAGAGGTATTGGCAAGATTGTTACGAGACGGCCTTGAGACAATTCAGTGATTTCCCAGACGGACAGTATGACGGAGGAAGTCATGATGATCCCCACCCAAGAGTTTGAACGTTTGCAAGACTTTTACAAAGGACAAATCACCGAGAGTGCCCTCTTGAACAAAGCCAGTCGTCTAGCCGCCGAAAAACATTTGATTTTGAAGAATCCCAAGATTCCCGATTCCATCGCCGTCAAGATGGCCAAACCCCTCGCGCGACAACAAGCGCGATTGACCAAACGGATTCGCACGGGCGGTGTTCCCACCGCGGGCGTGGGTGCCCCGACGAAGACGAAGCCATGCTCGACGCGCCCTTGGAAGCCCTCTTGAAACGACTGATCAAAAAAGAACCCGTCACACCCGCCAGGATCAAACAGGAACCCGTCACACCCGCGAGGATCAAAAAGGAACCCGCCACACCCGGTCCTTCGGCGTGAAACCACCCATTCCACCCAAACCCGCCAGTCTCCAAACACCCGTCACCCCAAAAAAGAAGAGCGGAGGGTTTAAAAAGGCTGCCCTGTCCGGAGCCGCCAAAGGTTTTCTGAAGTCCATCGGTGTGGATCCCAAGTACATCGACGACGACGACGACGACGACACACCCAAAGGCAGAGGAAAGCAACCCAAGAAAGCCAAGAGAACCGAGACGCAAAAGTTGTGGGAAGGTTGGGACGAACCCACCAAGAGGAAATTAAAGTATGGCAGGAAGGACCAATAAGACGCGCAAGCGAAGACGTCAACGCGGAGGAAGGGTTTGACATTCAGAAACTCTTGGGCAAGACCGGGATCGAGTTTCATTGGCCAGGCTACCAGTACATGGGACCAGGGACGAAACTGAAAAAACGATTGGCGCGAGGTGACCCGGGCATCAATCGATTGGACAGGATCGCCAAACAACACGACATCGATTACAGTCGTGCCAAGAATTTACCCGACAAGTGGAAAGCCGACACCAAGATGATCAAAGCCATCGACAAGTTACCGGGGAGAAAGACCATGACCGAACGGATCGTGAAGAGAATCATGCAAGCTAAAAAACGTTTCAAGTTGTAATTTTATTTCAACTCATGTCATTACAGTTGTGTCATTAAAAGTGTTCAAAATGTTCATGGCTTGGTCTTCTTCTTCATCAACTGATCAAACTGCTTGTACAAACTCTTCCCCACGCGGTCGTACAAGTAGGTGCGGTTGGCCAGGGCCACGTGATGGTATAACGTTGTCCGTCAAACACGCTCACAAACCCTTGACACTCTTGACACGCTCCACCACTCCCACTGCAGGTCTCACCACGAAGTCACGCTTCACGATGTCGTCATTCACCACACCCACTTCCAAGAGATGATCCAGCAAATGGTGAAAGACATCCCCTTTTCCACCATCACGTTCCACGCGCAGGGCATAGCGATGACGCATCTCGGACACCATGTTCCAAATCAAGCCCAGCGAGAGGCGAGACACGATGTCTTCCCAATCGCAGAGCTTATACTTGGCCATGGGAAACCAAAACGCCAATCCCACGATAAACACGCGATGACTCACGTGTCGCATGGCCCGGAACCCACGCACGTTGATGGCTAAGCGCAATCCATCCATCTCCTCGGCGGTCATGGCAATCGCATTGACCACATGGTGTTTCAGGTAACACGCTTCGATCTTGTCCGAGTCCGCGGGTGTGAACTTGTCGCGCTTGATCACTTGAGCAGTGACGTCGGTGAGGCAATGACAGATGGGGCACGTCACGAGATGCGTGCCGGGAAATTTCTCCCGGAGACACGATTGGTGCATCCCGCTCATGCAACAACTCACCAGAAACATCTTGTCCCCTTCTTCCGCTATACTCCTCGTGACACAAGATGCAATGACTCCCCAGTTCAAAGGTACTCATGGCTCGGGCCATCTGAAATGAAAATAAAAAAATTATTGCCCCGACCAGGAATCGAACCTGAGTCTTCGCGGCCACAACGCGACGTCTTCACCACTAGACCATCGAAGCACTCACCTCGTTTTCACAGTTTAGTTTGAGGTTGTGCTCGTGCCACTCCAAAGGGAGCGTGTAAGGTTCACCCAAATTGATCGTTTTACAATGCGGACAAAACGTCTCAAAGGCAGGTCTTCCCCACGTGTAGCGCACTCTGCAACCCTGGTGATACACGCGATGACAACACTTGGTACGAGCTCTGTAAATGGCGTAACTTTTATTGCACCAGATACACGGTTCGACTTCCATGGGTGAACTGAGCTCGACTCCTCTCGTTCTCTTATACCTTCCTTCAGACCGAGAAAACACTGGGTCCTAGTGTGACGTCACGAAAGGGGGATACCCCCCTATCCCCCTCTGACGTCACTATGACGTCGCGTCACGTGGGTCCATTCGAATGCTATATAACGCACGGGTCTCTGGAGTCAGTTCGCATCAAGTCTTGAAGGTGTCCAGACGCTGTTGGAGTCACGTTACTGTCGTCATTGTTGCTGTTGTTGTTGAGTCCTTGTGAAGTCGTCAAGGTGAGTTGATCTATCCTATGCAATGCTATGTGAGAGAGAGTGTGGCTGAGACACAGTCCTTTGTGTTTCAGATGTGTGACATAGAAGAAGATGGGACGCGATTGAAGAGATTGAATAGGCGAATGAAACGGTGGATAGAGAGAGAGAAGGAGAATGAAGAGACTGAGTTTTATGAAGAGATTAGTGAAATAAGACTGTGTGCCTACAGGGTTGAGATTGTATCGTCGTCTAGATAGACAAGAGTTTGTACATCTCAGAGACGAATACAAACTGTTCGAGTTGGCCGAGAGTGCGGTCAAAAATTTAATGCCTTTGTATTAGATCATTCGATTCCACCCGACACGAATGAATTATTCCGTTTGATGAACTGTAATTTTCTTTTCACATGATGTACTTTTTTCAACTGAATTTTAATAAATACTTGTAATTTTTTAGAATGTCACGCATGGATGTAAAGAAGAAGATGGAGTTAAGTTACGTGATGGAAAGTTATTGGGACATGCTACCCAAGAGATGCAAGACTATATTGTACAATTCAAAACGAGTCAAGAAACAATAGACAAAAGATGAAAGAAAAGTTAGAAAAGTTGTACCAAGAGAAAAAGGACTATCAGCAATTACATGCCATGTGGGCACTCGGTCCCATCGAAGTTCAAAGACATCATAAGTGCGCTGTTTGTCATCAGCGTCACTTGCATTCGCTACACGGATTTTATCTGGATGAAAACCATGTCATGCAAAAAATATTTTTAGGGTTAAATTTCAAGCAAGCGTTACAACGTGTCAACCATGTAAATCGTTTTTGTAAATTTTTTATAGAATAAAGAATGGATGTTGAAAGGAAATTACAGTTGTCACTCTTTCATGAAAGCTATTGGGACATGTTACCGCCTGAAATACAAGAATACATCATGCAATTGGCAATCGCCCAAATGCGCATTGATGCGGAACGGAAAGAGATGATGGACCGATTGTGTCACGAAATTCGAGCCTATGCACGTGTGAAAGAGAGATGGGGACTCGGTCATGTGCAATGCATCCCAGAGAAAACATTATGTCGTAGTTGTAATTATCATCACTTACAAGTGTACGGAATCTTCGTGGACGGAGTCAATGTCAAGCAAAAAGTGTTTCTCGGTCATGGCATGTGGGATGCCTATACATCCATTGATGTACTGAAACCATTTTTATAATTTTTTCAGAAAAAAGATGAATCGAATGGATGTGATGACAAAGGTGTCTTTGATGCGTGCGTACGAAAGTTATTGGGACATGTTACCGCTTGAACTACAAGAGTACATTTGGAAGTTGAAAATCGCGCAAATGCGCATTGATGCAGAACGGAAAGAGATGATGAACAGATTGTGTCGTGAGATTGAGACGTATGCGCTTCTGAAAGAGACGATGGGGACTCGGACATGTGAAATGCGTTCCATATGATATGCGTGTAGTGATTGTGGACGATATCATTTGAAAGTGTATGGTTTTCATACAAAAACGCATTATCGATATCTCGGTTTTAATGTCAGTCATGCCTTGACCAATGTCGATTATGTTAAATCTCTTTTAATAGAATGGATGTGAAGACGAAACTCGCGTTATTGAAACAGACAGACAGTTATTGGGACTTACTCCCGGAAGAAATAAAAGAGGTCATCTTAATGTACAGAGAGAGTCAGGATTGATTGACTGGCGTGAGAGTAGGAGGAGTCGTGCATTGTGTGAACAGATAAGACTCTACGAGCAACTGAGACGAAAGTGGTTCATTGGTCCCATACGGTGTGAATGTTTTCGCACCAGAGTGTGTGGCAATGAATTCATACATAGGCGAGTGTACGGACATTACTGGAATTTGAATGGTATCAAGACAAGTTGTTATTTACATCATAACTTAGAAGGTGCCATAGCGCGATGTGAGATTGTGAAAAGCAGATTGTGGTATCAGACTAATGAACACGTGCAACTCCCTTTTCCAGAACATGGACCTTGAAACCAAATTGGACTTGATGAACCACACAGATAACTATTGGGACCTATTACCGTCCGAAATACAAGAGATTATCTTAATGTACAGAGAGAGGCAAGCATTGATTGACTGGCGTGAGAGTGAAGTGAGTCGCGCCCTGGGTAAACAGATCAGAGCCCACGGACGTTTACGAGCCATTTGGCCCGGTCACATCCAATGCAGACCCATGCGTTTTGAAGGCGTCCATGTTCGTACCGAAGACGGTTGCAGTTTTGGTCCAACCTGTGAACACATGCGAATTTACGGTCATTATTATTCTCATGAAGTGGGTGATGGTTCGAGGGCGGTACGAAGAAAGATGTTTCATTGCCTTTGGGTTCGAGCGCGCCGTCGAAAATCTGTGTAGCCCGCATGGAGTCAACTACACTCTACCCGGCATCATCGCGCGTCAGGGCGTCAATCCAGTAGGGATTTGACACACGTCCCACGTGTAAGAGGTTTTAACACGTGATTAAAATTCTTTTTCAGACTTGCCCTTATTTGGTGTGAACGTGTTTTCATTGGTCCACTCGACTCATTAAATAAAACTGCCCGTTGCTCCCACCTTCACTTTTCAACATGGATCCGTTTGACCTCGACGATGAGGAGGACAATGCGCTCCTGGCGAATCATTTGGAAGACGTGGAACGGGGGTTTGATTTCTTGTTAACACCCCAGTTGGATCGACGGGTGCGTCGTTTAGGCGTGAGACATCGAAACTATGTGGGACGCTTGATGCAACGCGGAGGTGCCGCCCCGTTAGAACAACCACGAGGCATTCTACCGCGTCAAATGG
>JAHPZR010000403.1:22500-33682 GCA_019787425.1 Platygyra sinensis | reverse complement strand
ACTTAATAAGTTGAAAAGTTTAAATCTTTTTGAACACAAGACAACAGTATACTCTCAAGCTGTGATCAAGCAGCTGGAAATAGAAAGTGAACCAGTGAAATACTGATCATGTGACTAACTGATGTGACGTGAAGCATAAGGCACTGGGAACAAGTGATACAGGATTATTAGGAGGGGCGAAAATTCAGCCCACTTCAATGCACCAGGGTATACAACGCGCCCGTAACACCAAATAGTTCGCTGTTGATCCTAAATAGCACTCTGGATAACTGAAAGTGCTTTAGTTTAGAATTGCGAAGAAGATTTTGCACTACAACCGTGTAGTCGGTGTGCTTCAGGTTTCCTTCAGATTTTTGTACTGCCCGTTGTTGAACTTTAGACCTTGCTCCATGTATTTCGTCCATATATGTGCCAATATATGCTGTCAAATAGCGTCGAAATATTGTCACATGACACTGTCACGGTACATGTAGGATAAAGTTGTTATTTGTCGTTTGATTTGGAATCAGGTTTTTCATTCCGAGATTTGTTAAGCTTACATTAAATTGGTTCTACTCTAGTAATCGATCAAAATCAATCTTCTGGTTCCAAATCGTGTGATTATCGATATTTATCCATTATTTTAACTAATCGATTGATCAGTATCGATTAATATCGAGAAATATCGATTAGCTTTTCGATCATCGATTTTGATCGATTTGTAACGCCCCGCATTACGAGTCATACGTTAGAACAAAGAAAAAAATCAGAATTGAACCAAGGATAAAGTTGTACCACATCACATAAATAGCGAATAGAAGAGCAAAAAAGTCCATCTTTACTATTATGGTCAAATCGTTCTATGTTAGGTCGTTCTATAGTAAAGTCAAGTCATTCCAAAATTTCCGGCTCGGTTTGGTTGACAGAACGTGAAAAATATACATTAAATCCCTGTCGACTGTAATCAAAACCTGATTTATCACTTCCCAGTTGAAAGTGTTCTAGCAAAACGTCTAGTCGTGGAGTGGCGAACTCCTGACGAACATGTTAACAGTTTATCGCCTTGATTGATCGTAGGAGTATGATATAACGGGAACTACAGGATGCAGGGCCACTTTTGACCGTGAACCAAACGAGCCGGCTCGTTTGGCTCGGCAGTGGATGTAAGAACGAGGAAGTTGTTGTTTTGGTTAAGAGTTGGGTTCACATATTTAGCGGCTCGTTTGGCTCGGCAGTGGATGTAAGAACGAGGAAGAAGTTGTTTTGGTTAAGAGTTGGGTTCATACGTTTGGCTCGTTTGGCTCGGCATGTGGATGTAAGAACGAGGAAGAAGTTGTTTGGGTTAAGTGTTGGGTTCAGATATTAAGCGGCTCGTTTGGCTCGTTTGGGTCGGGCAGAGGATGTAAGAACGAGGTATAAGTTGTTTTTGGTTAAGTGTTGGGTTCACATATTTAGCGGCTCGTTTGGCTCGGCAGTGGAGTAAAGAGCAAACGAGCCAAACGAGCCGGCTCGTTTGGTGCATGGTTAAAAGTGGCCCCTGTATTCTGTAGTTTTAGCCGATATAACTTTCGCCATGCATGTTTGTCGTGAAATCATACGGATGCTCGGTCCTGCAAGCGGATAACTCTGACATCGGTTTGATCTATGGTCAGTAAGCGGCGCTCGTGGAGCGATCTATGAACTATTTTTAAAGTTATTTTATCTGGCTGTTTCTTGGTGGAGCCGACTGTGACCATGTTTTAATTTTGGTGGAACGATCCTACCATTTTGTGCGTGTGCACAAGAGTTTGATAATTTTATCGATTTGGTTCAATGTCCGAACTCAATTCGAACGCAATCCATGGATTGAATCGATTGAAATTCAGTTTCGATTGATTTGCTTCGCCAAACGTATTATGTATAGCAAGAAAAAGACGAACTTACCTGTTTTGAAGGGTATAAAAATCGGAGAGGTATTTCACGCACCTGAACAACTAGCCATATCCGCATTCCTCATTGGCTGCTCCCTACATCGCACTTAAGGAGACTCGAAAGGGTTTTTCGTTGCTATATTGTTTGGGAAACGATGGAAGATTACAAAGAAGGATGTTTAATGGTGTGGGCAAACTATATGTCTCCTTGCAACTCTATTGTTGGGCTATACTTTAAGGGTACTTGTGACGTCATATCAGTTACCATGGCAACGCACAAGGTCCACAAAAGCGTCCTCTAAATTTCAGTTTTTGTAAATTATCTGAGAAACTAATTCGGTGACCTACCATTTTTATTTCTTTGTTGGAAAGTTCCCTAAATTCTTTAACTTTTCAGACAGTATGGAAAAAAATTTATCTAGTAGAATTAAATATATTTAAAGAAAACGCGTTTTATGGCTTACAGAAAATTCCACTAGATAATTTTCCCCGAAACTTTTATATCTGAAGTGCCATCGTGAATGGTGCGTGCATGCAAAAAATCAAGATAGGTCACCGAGCAAACTTTCGAGCTAAAAACAAATGTTTTCCGCAGATTTTATTTCCGGTTCGCGCGATTTTACGCAGCATTAACTTCCGGTGTGCTGATTTTAATACTGATTCAGCTGACGCGTGCATCTTAGTTATGGCGTGTGTAGATTGCGCGCGCGCGTGCAGCTAAAAACCCTTTCGAGCCTCCTTAAGGACGGTGCCTACTTTTGTTAGTGCGCACACGTTCTGCGCATCACGCAAGCCATAGTTTTAGCGCGCGCGCGCTGGGGTTGACATTGACGCAGTCAACTACGCCACCAAGCACACGACTAAAATTAAAGCAAAATTTTCCTTCGGTGACCAAATCAATTTTAATGAACCTGTACTTAAACCAGGGTAGACCAGAATAGCAGCATATCGCTAGCCACTAACTGCTAACGTCTTCCAGCTGAAAATCTAGCTGTCATCTTTCGAAAATTACACTGAAATCCAACTGTAAACATGTACCTGCAGATGGCGTAGTGCGCGCGCAGACACGTAAATGTCTTACTTACTGGGGAGGTGACAGGAAAAAATGTAACGGGCACCATAAAAGTTTTCAAAAAGGATCAATAACTTAAAAAAACGCGTGGTTACCCCACACTTTTTGTTGCGAAATGGAAGCGGCAAGCCTATTCAACATGTGATTAGTTTCCTGGTCGTGAGCAAAAGGTATTTAGACTGTATTTGAGCTGAACCAGAGGAAGGCTGTTATTGACGTTAAAAGCGATTTTGCAACGATTTTGTTACTAAAAACGTAGCAAAAATGATTTTAATGTTACCATCTGCCATGTAGTTTAAAGATCTTTTTAAACGTGTTTGCCTTTCTGTATGTAAAGGCGAATTTTAAGGAAATCTGTGAAGAAATATCGTTTCCCGCTTTTTTCAGAAAAATGCTGATGTCAGCATTTTTGTTGAGATTCAAGGCTAATTTATCTCGAAAAAATGCGTGGCTACCCCTATTTTTCTTTGTGGATTCCAATAGCCCTTGCAAATATCTACTTTTTCCGCGTGATCCTAACTTGGCGCAAAAACCTTTGTACTTAGTAGTCACCGTCCTTAATATCTCTATGGTGTCTCTATGGTGACCGCGATACCGCTGTCCAGTAAAAACCCAACACTCTCCAGTAACAATCTCGTTCCCAGGGTCTTCTCGGCAGTGTTTCTCCATGATGGCGGCCAAGCCTGGGCTGTCTTGGGCCTGTCCCAGAGGGGCCTCTCCTGAGGGATTGCCCTGAGGCCTGTCCAGCACCGGACACCGCTGTTCAGTAAAATCCACTATTCGTTTGCGGCAAACGACGCGGGAAAGAGTCCGCGGGAACCGACCGAGAAAGTACGCGTGAAAGCTTGCTGCCATTTCGATTCTTTTTTCTGGCTTTCAAAAGCGATTGGATGTATTTCACACACTAAAAGGTAAGTGATTAAGCTGTATCAAATGGAAATTTATAAACTATTGGGAGCAAATACCTAATTTGACTGAGTCAGTAGACAAAGATCGAAGCTACAATGTTACGCCCTGAGCTTTGTTTGCACGAATATTTGTCCACATGGAATGTAAGCTTATAAGAACAACCAGGCGCGGATCCATACCGGTTTCCACCGTTTTAACGGAAATCGGTCAGAATTTTCATAATAATACAAAATTAATATGTATACATTTGTAATAAAAGGTAACTGCAAGTTGAATCTCGAAATACTTTTGACATTTATTATTTTTAATTTATTCTTTTTTTGAATAGAGACAAGGGTCATGGACTGACAGTCGAAGACCCTTGTCTCTATTCAAAAAAAGAATAAATTAAAAATAATAAATGTCAAAAGTATTTCGAGATTCAACTTGCAGTTACCTTTTATTACAAATGTATACATATTAATTTTGTATTATTATGAAAATTCTGACCGATTTCCGTAAAACGGTGGAAACCGGTATGGATCCGCGCCTGGTTGTTCTTATAAGCTTACATTCCATGTGGACAAATATTCGTGCAAACAAAGCTCAGGGCGTTAACATTGTAGCTTCGATTCTTTGTCTACTTGACTCAGTCAAATTAGGTATTTACTCCCAATAGTTTATAAATTTCCATTTGATACACCTTAATCGCTTACCTTTTAGTGTGAGAAATACATCCAATCGCTTTTGAAAGCCAGAAAAAAGAATCGAAATGGCAGCAAGCTTTCACGGGGACTTTCTCGGTCGGTTTCCCGCGTCGTTTCCCGCAAATGAATACTAGTAGTGGATTTTACTGAACAGCGGTGTCCGGTGCTGGACAGGCCTCAGGGCAATCCCTCAGGAGAGGCCCCTCTGGGACAGGCCCAAGACAGCCCAGGCTTGGCCGCCATCATGGAGAAACACTGCCGAGAAGACCCTGGGAACGAGATTGTTACTGGAGAGTGTTGGGTTTTACTGGACAGCGGTATCGCGGTCACCATAGAGACACCATAGAGATATTAAGGACGGTGACTACTAAGTACAAAGGTTTTTGGGCCAAGTTAGGATCACGCGGAAAAAGTAAATATTTGCAAGGGCTATTGGAATCCACAAAGAAAAATAGGGGTAGCCACGCATTTTTTCGAGATAAATTAGCCTTGAATCTCAACAAAAATGCTGACATCAGCATTTTTCTGAAAAAAGCGGGAAACGATATTTCTTCACAGATTTCCTTAAAATTCGCCTTTACATACAGAAAGGCAAACACGTTTAAAAAGATCTTTAAACTACATGGCAGATGGTAACATTAAAATCATTTTTGTTACGTTTTTAGTAACAAAATCGTTGCAAAATCGCTTTTAACGTCAATAACAGCCTTCCTCTGGTTCAGCTAAAATACAGTCTAAATACCTTTTGCTCACGACCAGAAACTAATCACATGTTGAATAGGCTTGCCGCTTCCATTTCGCAACAAAAAATGTAGGGGTAACCACGCGTTTTTTTAAGTTATTGATCCTTTTTGAAAACTTTTATGGTGCCCGTTACATTTTTTCCTGTCACCTCCCCAGTAAGTAAGACATTTACGTGTCTGCGCGCGCACTACGCCATCTGCAGGTACATGTTTACAGTTGGATTTCAGTGTAATTTTCGAAAGATGACAGCTAGATTTTCAGCTGGAAGACGTTAGCAGTTAGTGGCTAGCGATATGCTGCTATTCTGGTCTACCCTGGTTTAAGTACAGGTTCATTAAAATTGATTTGGTCACCGTAGGAAAATTTTGCTTTAATTTTAGTCGTGTGCTTGGTGGCGTAGTTGATTGCGTCAATGTCAACCCCAGCGCGCGCGCGCTAAAACTATGGCTTGCGTGATGCGCAGAACGTGTGCGCACTAACAAAAGTAGGCACCGTCCTTAAGGAGGCTCGAAAGGGTTTTTAGCTGCACGCGCGCGCGCAATCTACACACGCCATAACTAATGCACGCGTCAGCTGATCAGCACACCGGAAGTTAATGCTGCGCAAAATCGCGCGAACCGGAAATAAAATCTGCGGAAAACTTTTGTTTTTAGCTCGAAAGTTTGCTCGGTGACCTATCTTGATTTTTTCCATGCATGCACCATTCACGATGGCACTTCAGATATAAAAGGTTCGGGGAAAATTATCTAGTGGAATTTTCTGTAAGCCATAAAACACGTTTTCTTTAAATATATTTAATTCTACTAGATAATTTTTTTCCTTACTGTTTGAAAAGTTAAAGAATTTAGGGAACTTTCCAACAAAGAAATAAAAATGGTAGGTCACCGAATTAGTTTCCCAGATAATTTACAAACACTGAAATTTAGAGGACGCTTTTGTGGACCTTGTGCGTTGCCATGGTGACTGATATGACGTCACAAGTACCCTTAAAAGTGTAGCCCAACAATAGAGTTGCAAGGAGACATATAGTTTGCCCACACCATTAAACATCCTTCTTTGTAATCTTCCATCGTTTCCCAAACAATATAGCAACGAAAAACCCTTTCGAGTCTCCTTAAGTGCGATGTAGGAGCAGCCAATGAGAATGCGGATATGGCTAGTTGTTCAGGTGCGTGAAATACCTCTCCGATTTTTATACCCTTCAAAACAGGTAAGTTCGTCTTTTTCTTGCTATACATAATACGTTTGCGAAGCAAATCAATCGAACTGAATTTCAATCGATTCAATCCATGGATTGCGTTCGAATTGAGTTCGACATTGAACCAAATCGATAAAATTATCAAACTCTTGTGCACACGCACAAAAATGGTAGGATCGTTCCACCAAAATTAAAACATGGTCACAGTCGGCTCCACCAAGAAACAGCCAGATAAAATAACTTTAAAATAGTTCATAGATCGCTCCACGAGCGCCGCTTACTGACCATAGATCAAACCGATGTCAGAGTTATCCGCTTGCAGGACCGAGCATCCGTATGATTTCACGACAAACATGCATGGCGAAGTTATATCGGCTAAACTACAGAATACAGGGCCACTTTTAACCATGCACCAAACGAGCCGGCTCGTTTGGCTCGTTTGCTCTTTACTCCACTGCCGAGCCAAACGAGCCGCTAAATATGTGAACCCAACACTTAACCAAAACAACTTATACCTCGTTCTTACATCCACTGCCGACCCAAACGAGCCAAACGAGCCGCTTAATATCTGAACCCAACACTTAACCAAAACAACTTCTTCCTCGTTCTTACATCCACTGCCGAGCCAAACGAGCCAAACGTATGAACCCAACTCTTAACCAAAACAACTTCTTCCTCGTTCTTACATCCACTGCCGAGCCAAACGAGCCGCTAAATATGTGAACCCAACTCTTAACCAAAACAACAACTTCCTCGTTCTTACATCCACTGCCGAGCCAAACGAGCCGGCTCGTTTGGTTCACGGTCAAAAGTGGCCCTGCATCCTGTAGTTCCCGTTATATCATACTCCTACGATCAATCAAGGCGATAAACTGTTAACATGTTCGTCAGGAGTTCGCCACTCCACGACTAGACGTTTGCTAGAACACTTTCAAACTGGGAAGTGATAAATCAGGTTATGATTACAGTCGACAGGGATTTAATGTATATTTTTCACGTTCTGTCAACCAAACCGAGCCGGAAATTTTGGAATGACTTGACTTTACTATAGAACGACCTAACCATAGAACGATTTGACCATAAAGTAAAGATGGACTTTTTTGCTCTTCTATTCGCTATTTATGTGATGTGGTACAACTTTATCCTTGGTTCAATTCTGATTTTTTTCTTTGTTCTAACGTATGACTCGTAATGCGGGGCGTTACAAATCGATCAAAATCGATGATCGAAAAGCTAATCGATATTTCTCGATATTAATCGATACTGATCAATCGATTAGTTAAAATAATGGATAAATATCGATAATCACACGATTTGGAACCAGAAGATTGATTTTGATCGATTACTAGAGTAGAACCAATTTAATGTAAGCTTAACAAATCTCGGAATGAAAAACCTGATTCAAAATCAAACGACAAATAACAACTTTATCCTACATGTACCGTGACAGTGTCATGTGACAATATTCGACGCTATTTGACAGCATATATTGGCACATATATGGACGAAATACATGGAGCAAGGTCTAAAGTTCAACAACGGGCAGTACAAAAATCTGAAGGAAACCTGAAGCACACCGACTACACGGTTGTAGTGCAAAAATCTTCTTCGCAATTCTAAACTAAAGCACTTCAGTTATCCAGAGTGCTATTTAGGATCAACAGCGAACTATTTGGTGTTACGGGCGCGTTGTATACCCTGGTGCATTGAAGTGGGCTGAATTTTCGCCCCTCCTAATAATCCTGTATCACTTGTTCCCAGTGCCTTATGCTTCACGTCACATCAGTTAGTCACATGATCAGTATTTCACTGGTTCACTTCTATTTCCAGCTGCTTGATCACAGCTTGAGAGTATACTGTTGTCTTGTGTTCAAAAAGATTTAAACTTTTCAACTTATTAAGTTAAAGGGGTGGATGTCCAAGGCTGCTCAATTTAAAACAATGTGTTTAAGAGACGGTTCAACTGGCTCAGCGAATTCAAGGTGCAAGCTTTCGACCTCTCGCGCCACTAAAGCCAGTTCCCAATTAAACCAGACCAAGTCTCCCTACCACCTACCTAACTTCTGCTACCTTACTTATTTGCGTCTTAATTTTATATCCGACTACTACGGTCTTTAAACTCATTTTCAGGAGCTCTGATGCGGTTCTCAAATCCAAGCTTGCAGACATAAGGAGAAACGATGTATAAAAATTGATAAAAGTTGATAAAAATCGATAGAAATCGAACTTGATTTAAATAATCGATCGAAATCGATAAGCACACGAGCTTTTGGGATCGATTTTTATCGATTTTCGATAATAATCACATTAGCATCGAAAATAATCGATTTTTATTGATATTTATCGAGTATCGAAAATATCAATTTGTAACGCCCTGAGTAATGTCATTGTGAAAATGAATGCTGGCGATAGGTAGAAAAAAAAATAACCGGAAACAAATGGCCCACGTTGTGGAAGAAATGCTAAAAACAGTGAGAAATGATTTGTAATATAAAGCAACCAAAGCAAATTAGTGGCACCGGTTTTTAAAAAGTTAGGGAAAATCTCTTTTAACTAGGACATTCATTTGATGGATGTTAACAGCTATAATAAACATCAAGCACAGCATTTATTTTGAATCAATGTTCGAACATACAATTTTGAAATAAGATTTTGTCCAGACAATCATTTGATTTTACAGTTGAGCGACCCAATTTTGGTCAATTTTGGTCAACAATCTGTGGCAAAATGTGTATTTTGTGAAAAGCAAATGTTTATTCTTGACTAAGTTTTTTCTTTTTTCAGAGTGAATACATTTTTGAAAATTGTTCAATTGGATACATGCAATAGCAGATGTCCTGTCCAACAGATTCAGGTCGATTGGGTTTGATTTGTTTGATTTAGTTTGGAAATCAAATTCACACAAAGTTCAGTGTTGCAAGTATATTTTGCTAAATATTTCAATCTCTTGAAATTCTGTTGAAACTACCATTCGATTTGGTGTCCAGGGCACTTGTTTACTTTTTGGAGAGGTGGGCACTTATGAGAATAGGGGCGCTTATTAACAAAATCCCTTTCAAAGGGGGGCACTAAATCAAATCATTACGGTATGTATAACATAATAGTTACTGTTATTTTATAACTGTAATGTGTACTTTGTTTCAGATTCAAGATGACGTCAATACAAGTTAATACTCTTCATGGGACATCTGCCAACTATAGTAAAAGATAGGTCAACCATGTAGTACACGTAAAAGTTTAGGAAATAATCCTACTTGCCTTTGTCAAAATGCTAATAATTTCTCAAGCCTTGGAAATAAGATGAATTTTGACAAATGTGTGTGAAATTATTTCTTAAATAATTTCATCATCACCATACCAGTTTTCAATTTAGAGGTAATTGGCTGATAATGTTACTGAGGCAGACCCAACCCAATATTATATGGAACCCCAAAAAACAACACTTCTTTCCAGTGAGGTACATCCTAGCTGTCAACTCTCCCATATTAGGCGGGAGTCTCAAGATTTTGAGCCTTGTCTCCCGCATTGAGGTGGAAGTCTCCCGCTTTCAGCGTTTCTAAGTTATCACCTCCGTTCCCGCAAAATGTAACCAATATGTTTGTTCAACACAAGTTCCTTGGCGTTTTATATCACTGTTGGCATGCAATTGTAAGTGCCTTTTAGGTTGGATCCATTTGAGACCCCATAAAAGTTCCCAGGACCTTTGTTCTCCAGTCGGGATGAGGCCGACTGCTTTTCATTTGGGGGGAAAACGGTGGGCATAACTTCGGAAAAGGTTTGGAGAATTTCTGAAAGACATTAACGCTCTCAGAGTATCTCAAGGTTTCTGAACTTCAGAGATTGACAGCTACATCTACCAAATCTCTCTAAAGGCCAGTTTACACACTGCGATTTGTCGGGACTGATGTCTTGGGCCGACCTGTTGGGGGGCGAATCAGAGTGTAAAATAAGAACTATGACATATCTGCATGATTGTGACTCAACACAAGTTAAATGACACAGAAAATGATGCAAAAGGAAGTATTGTGGGTACTTTATACATTCAGTAATCATCGCTTCAATCTCTGTTTCTTCAAAAGACATGAGTTTTTAACGTTTTTCTAGTGTTGCATTTTCCATGTTGGCCGCTATGTTTCCTTTTTCTGAGGGGAAAATCGGGCCAACACGAAAAATCTGTTTGGCGTGAACAGATATTTTTGTGTCCGGCTGCTGTGTCAGATTCGTATCGTGGGAAGATCAGAATAGCATTTTCATGCTCTGATTCACTCTCCGACAGGTCGGCCGGAGAAATCAGTCCCAACAAATGGCAGTGTGTAAACTGGCCTTAATGATAGTTTTTCTTCAAGCTAGTATCTTGTTTGGTCACTGTACTGAAGTGGACGTGGCTATGGCCTTTTACAAAGCAACGGAGGCCCCAGCAGGGGAGGGGGACTGAAATAAAAAAAAGGTAGTCAGGCTCCTAACACATTTTCCCTAGAAGAATAAAAAGAAAAACCTAGTATTGATGAGTGGATACTGCAGTGAATTTGCCAGAATGTAATTTTTTAAAGGTACATGTATTTTCACATGACATATGTCACATTGTAACAAATACTTATCATTCTCAAACAAGCGCTCTTGGTTAAATAGGGCAGATTAATGCTCCACCCTAATGTTCTTTTATAATTGGCATGCCAGAAATGGG
>JAHPZR010000403.1:0-15000 GCA_019787425.1 Platygyra sinensis | reverse complement strand
GTTATTCTCAGAAGTTGTTTGTAGTACCACAAACACTGGTCTGGCATTGATCATATTTTCTTTCCTTATTATTTAGAATTGGCGATCGAATTTCACAGTTTTCCTCTTTAACCCGCAAGCCCTGATCACAATATTCAAGAAGTTAAGAAGATCATGTGATGTAAGTTATAAATACCGTCTACAGGAGGGGTTCTCCCGTTTCACTTAAATGAGCAATTTACGTTTCAAATTTGATGATTAGGTTATAAACAACAACTGAAGAATTCCACCGTATTAATTTAATGAGCAACCTACGTTTCGTTTTTTAGTGATAAGTTGATAAACAAGAACTGAGGGATTCCCCCGTATAGTATTAATTTAATGAGCAACTTACGTTTCGTTTTTGGTGATTATATAATAAACAAGAAGTGAGGGATTCCCCTGTGTTATGCAATGAGCAATTTACATTTCGGTTTTGGTGATTAGGTGATAAACAAGTACGGAGGGATTTCCCCGAATAAGTTACGTCATCACCTGTTTAAATGACTTTTCCGTGGTCTGTTATGACCGATTACCATAACATGGGGTCTGAACAGCCGTGCTGGAATCTTGTTTCGTAGCTAAATTTTCGACGATTTCTCAGCAATCAGTAAACTTGGCAGATATCAGATCACATCTAGAAGCTAAGTTTTTAGTTAGTTTTCGACTAACAGTAGTTCAAATTTTGACCAATTCTCAGTTATCAGTAGGGACCATTTCAGTCGACCGAAAACTAACAATTTGCTTGGGAAAAACGTTAAAAGTCTAATTTCGCAGTTGAGTTTTTGCGCTCAATACTTTCGCATACTCGAAGTCTTTAGAGACGATTACACATTAAGTGTAAGATGATTGAAAACATGAAGTTCGCGGAAAATGATGTTTCTAAATTTAAAAGAAACAAGAAAGTATTGACTCAATGGTATGATACATCAGTATGGGAGCTTCGGATCATCGGCTGCTGTTAAGAACATAAATATCAAATTTTAGCCACTTGGAGGGAAGGGAATTTCAAAAGGTTTTGTTGGCTTCTTCTTGCCCTCTCCTATGCAAGTCACAGTGAGGGAAAAATTTAATGCATTGTTGTATGTTCTCGTCGTTGCTGCGCTTCAACGTTAGTGCGCGAAGTTAAAAAATAGCGTTTCTTCACCGTATCCAGGAAGAAGGCAAAGAAATACTAACCGTAAAAAGATTTAAAGAAGACAACTATTATATCAGCTTATATTTGACAAAAAAACGTAATTGAGCCGCCTTAGAGTTTTTAGAAAGTTGATGTCTTGAGAGTTAGCTCTTTGTCAAAGCCAAACCCGGCCGCATAATGGTGTTGCTCCCATAATAAAGAAAAGGATAACCCTCGAAATTTGAACTTTGTAGCGTAGCTAGATCAGCTTATTCACTTTTGTCAACTTTAAGTTATCAGTTAGCTAAGTGTTTTAGATACGCCGACACCGTACTTTTATTGTCAAGAACTTTATATAGCTGAGAAGTAGCCTCAGTTCAGAAATGGATTCCAGCTGAGATTCAGTTATATTGCTTACAGTTTTAATTGTTTTCTCTAATCTTGAAATTAAAAGCAACAGCAAAGTTTTCAAGTTTTCCTAAGTAGTACATACTTTTAACGATTAAAAATTTCTTCTTCTTTTACAACAGTACAGCGTTCGCGATAAATGTGATTATTGTAATGCCAACAATTTCTGATGTAACTTTACTAAAAAAGTTGCAAAATTTAACCAACAGGTCAGCATCTGTTTCGTTTCGCTATTTACAAAACTGACTACAAGCCTTACTAGTAAACAGCAACTTAATGATTTAGCGGGCTTTTATCGGCTTTTGTGTTCAACAAAAATTTAAATTTACATTTTGTATTCTTTTCATTTCCTAATTCAATCGATCGACACACACAATTCTTGACAAAATTCAAACCGCAAAGCTATTTTGTCTTGTTAGAAAGGTCTGAATTATGAGAATACTATCAAAACTTAGATGTTACTGATGTTCCGTTGAACGTTTGTTAAGAACTACAAACATGGCAAAGGAAATGCATGCTGTTTCTAATACTATTGTACTATGTTTTAAAATCCTTCTTTCCTCAGGTTACCTTAACTGCCTGTAAGGGCTTTTTCATGTGCATTATTTACAGATTGAATGTCCCTGATAATGTCCCTGGTAAAACACTTTGTGTATCAGTTTGGTATTACACCGCTTATTTTCTCCTCACAGAGAGGATCCAAAGGAATTGCTATCGTCATCTAAAAGTCCAATACCAAATTTTGGCTGGTGCATGATATACCAAGTGAATAGCAAGTCTCGAGTTACGTCACAAAGAACACAACAATGATCCTTATCCCTTACACAATAACACAATAGACTTCACACAATAGAACGAGACAATAGTGCATATATTTACTCGGTATATCCAGCATCACCCCAAATTTTAGTTACGGACTAACCGTTTTTTTCTGGAGGTTCAGTAAAATTATTTGAATCCAACACACAGCTGTACACTATATATTTTTTTGTTGTTGCGCAAATCTGACTGAGGCGTCATTTTAGACATATTTAAAACTATCAAAAGTTAAACGTCAATTTTAATTTATATACAAATTAGCACCAGCAGTGAAACTGTCTGTTGAGATCATGGCATATTTAACTTCTCATGAAATCATTTGCTGCCGTCCTGGTCATTCTTGACAACACCTGACAAAGGAAATAAAGAAATGTATGATCAGTGGGAGAAGCCTATCACGATCCAAAATTTTTTTATAAATCATTCTTAACTACATTAATTATTCATCAAGTTAAGACAAACTTATTAAGAAAATCACAACCGAAATGTGTCAAAATCCTGCTTATAATAAATATGCGCGAAACCAGAAAAGTTGGAGAAGTCTAAAGCATTCTAAAACATTTAACTCTAACCAAACGACTGACCAATAGCAAATACAGTCATTGGCTGTCAACTGTTTACTATAGATGCTGAAACTTCCACGGGAAGTATTCGTCATATGAGCGAGTGATTTGAACTCTAGCAAGGAAGTACAAATGACGAGTTTGCCATCACTAATTACGCCTTTTAAAGACGTTATTTGATATAATGATTAGTGTTTTGGTAGTTAGGTGTTTTAGCTTGGGTAAGGATTTTGAAGGTTGTCTTGCTGTTTCCGCCTTGAAAAATTTATACATGGCCACCAGGCGCACGCACACTTCCAGAAGTTCTGCCATATTTGGTTTCAGCCTATTTAGTAAAAAAAGGACCTTTCTCAGCATGGTATGCGAGTAATCCTTGACTTTGTATTCTCCCTGCTGGGTTCAAGACATATTTAGCACGAGGAAGAATGATTGAGGGACTAGACAGGTTATACAAACGATTACATTCATAATTATACATTGTACTCACTATCACCGTTCTGAATGGCTAAGAGCCCCCTGCTTATTTTGAGAATTTAGGTGAATTTGTGGACAAACATGATTAAAGTATAATCTGCTATCCAATTATATCAGCAGATGATACCGCGCGCCATAAAACAATGTATAACAAAGCAATAATTGAATTCGGCTTTTGTGATATCCGGTATAATCAAGGTCGAGGCAAGTGTAATCAACCTCAACTCGGCCTCCGGCCTCTGCTCATTACACTCGCCTCGACCTTGATTATTCCGGACATCACAAAAACCCCATCCAATTATTGTTTAAAATTGATTCGAAAATTAGCAAGAGATAACAAGCAAACAAAATGGTGAACCAAATTTCATATTTTTGAAATCTCCAAGAAATTCACGTGCTTTAAAATTAGTAATAGCCTCGCGCGATAACTCACTTTAAAAAAAAAAAATGCGTTGCATTAATTATGTGCAAGCTAATTTCATGGCTCACTCTGTCATGATTTCCAGAGCTGGTTATCAGTCCCGAAAAACAATACGTGAACCACACAAGATCGAACGGCAATCGTTTAAAGAGATAAATAGATATTGAATCCTAGCACAATTTCGAATATATATGCAGCTTCATCGATAATTAACATCTGAGGAAAACTGTCAGCAAATGCCAAAAGGCCTTTAACAGATATAAGAAAGTACTTGTGCATGTTTTCATTGAATCTTACCTTTCTTTCCAAAATTAAATGTCACGTCATCTCCAATCAATATAAAAGGTGCCCACTGGTTCACGTCATAGCCCTCACTTCTCATCCACTTCATGGCCTCGTGTAGAGATTCACCAGCACTTTCCCCGGCAAAGAGGTGATCATACAAATGAGTCATTAACTGCTCTGTTGCTTCGTCGTCCAATGCCCACAGTGCCACCAACACAGAGCGTGCGCCAGATCCTAAGAATGCTCGGGCAAGTCCGACAGCTCCCTCGGTCTTGGTCTGCCCACGAGCACTGTGGCAACAGCTAAGGACTACTAGTTTAGCTCGCAGTTGAACTTTTGAAATGTCGTTCATTGTCAATAAGTAGAGTCCTTCTTGAGGTATTCCGTTAGGAATACGAAAAGATGGTGCAAGGGCAATTTCTCCTCTTTCAGCATCACCGTGTGCGGCTATGTGAATCAGGGCGACAGAATTCATCGCTTGAAGTACTGCCTGCTTTGTTGCTTCCAGTCCTAATAAAGGCTCAACACCAAGTTTTTTTGCTACCATCCTCGCTTCGTTTTCTGCACATTGTAGGCGCGAAATGTTTGTGAGTTTTCCTTTGAAATGCACTTCACCAACATCAGGATTTCCCACTATCAAAGCACCCGTCTGACAATGATAGTCTAGTGGACTTTCATTAATGAGCTTGAGAGTTGTTAGAGAAGGAGCAATACGGATCCTGAAAGTCTCAGATAAATACTTTCCGCTTTCATCAGTCAAGGCGGCATATGGAATTTGGTATAAGGCGCGATCAGGAACAATGATGATTTCAGGACCCTTAAGGAGCTTCACCACAGGAGCGATGATTAGTTTGTAACAGATAGGAAGGTTCATTTTAGGTCCTTGGTTAGCTTTACTTTCTACTCCAATTCGCCAATCTCCAGGGCTGTCCTTATCCCATGTTTTCAATTCTGGTACAAAACCGTGTAAGGATTGGTCTCCGCAAATCCCCTCTGGTAAAGTGCCAAAACTTCTGAAATCAAAAAATTTTTCCAAATGCTGACTTGATCCTTCCCGAGCTAACAGGTCATTTCCTTTTATGACATGGAAATCTGTGACTCTACTTGCTTTAATAATCCACAAATATATTTGGTCATAATAATATGAGACGTACAGGCAGGTGCAGTTATACATGTTACCCAGGATTCCTTCCAGACCAGCCCATGCTCGAGGATCCGCTGAGATTTGATTTTTCAAAGAGTACTGAGCTGACATTAGATCTGCCAAAGCCCTTGCTTTCAAAAGCTCTGACACATACAGAGCTTCCACGGGTTTTCCGGTTGCACAAAGCAAGTTACCAAGATTTCTGTAGCAGAATCCCTGTTGCTCCGAGAAAGAAATCTTAAACTGATCGTTGTCGTGGAGGGAGTCGCGCATTTGCTCGCATTTTTCAATACTAGAATATAAGTACCGGATGGCTTCCTGAATCTTCGCCTGTGTCGTTCTAAGATTTGCCATCTCAATGAACGACATCAACTGCATTTCAATTTCTCCAATCTTCTCGCTTAATGCAAGTGCATTCTTGATAGATTCTTCCATTCCATCATAGTCCGACTGCGCGAAAAGAAACTTTCCAAGGCATAAGTAAATTAGGGCCTCTGTTTTCCGGTTTCCGATTTCTTTGTTTAGAGCAAGTGCCTTGTCAAAATATTCTTTTGCCTTTATTAAGTTACCTACAGCTTGCTCCACAGCTCCTTGGCAGGCGCAAACGCGGGCCACTTCTTCTCTGTTTCTAATGTCTGTAAAGATGACAAGTGCTTTCTGATTACATTCGTTAGCCTTACGGTAGTTTCCATGAGAAAGGAATTTACTTCCCAGCTTTTGACAACATTTAGCTACAATATTTCTCGTTCCAATATCAGTGCCGATTTTTAACGCTTTTTCCCAGCAGTTAAAAGCCTTGTCACATTCGCCAACTGATCCATACACGTTTCCAAGTTTTGTATAACAGGAAGCTTCTCCCCTTCTGTCTCCAATTTCTTTGTTGATCACAAGTGATTTCTCGAGATGTTCTCTAGCTTTCTCATATTCGCCAACGGATTGATACACATTTCCAAGGCTTGTATAACAGGAAGCTTCTCCACTTCTGTCTCCAATATCTTTCTTGATCACAAGTGATTTCTCGAAAAGTTCTCTGGCCTTCTCATATTCGCCAACTGATGCATACACCATTCCAAGGTTCAGGTAGGGGTAAGCTTCTCCTCTTCTGTCTCCAATTTCTTTCTCGATCACAAGTGATCTCTTGAGATGTTCTCTAGCTTTCTCATATTCGCCAACAGATTGATACACATTTCCAAGGTTTGTATAGCAGTAAGCTTCTCCACTTCTGGCTCCAATTTCTTTGTTGATCACAAGTGATTTCTCGAAAAGTTCTCTGGCCTTCTCATATTCGTCAACTGATCCATACACAGCTCCAAGGTTCAGGTAGGAGTAAGCTTCTCCACCTCTGTCTCCAATTTCTTTGTTGATCACAAGTGATTTCTCGAGAAGTTCTCTAGCTTTCCCATATTCGCCAACTGATTGATACGCATTTCCAAGGTTTGTATAACAGGAAGCTTCTCCTCTTCTGTCTCCAATTTCTTTCTTGATCACAAGTGATTTCTCGAGAAGTTCTTTAGCTTTCCCATATTCGCCAACTGATTGATACACATTTCCAAGGTTTCTATAACAGGAAGCTTCTCCACTTCTGTCTCCAATTTCTTAACTACATAAGTGCTTCCAGATCATGAACAGCAAACAACAGAAAATTTAGTCATAAAATATCTCTCATTTCCAGAAAGTCCATTATTATAATATCACCAGATTACTTAAGCCACGTCTGCAAATATGTAAAGACAGTCATGAGCTCAGTGTCTTTCCACGTTAATTAAGTAAATAACTCTCTTTCCTATAATCTTCTAATTGCGCTACAATTTCCTGAGTCAGAATGCAATAGCATACTAATAAAAGTTCATTTAAATTCATAAAACGACCAGGTTCCAAATTTGTTTCCACTTTTACTCTCTGTTTTCTTCTAACAGAAGCGCTTCAGTGACATGAACAACGTAGACGAAGTTATACAAGCCATCTCAATCGCCCTTATTGTTGCAGGCTTTTTCTCAACACCAATCGATTTCTAAAATCCATCGAATTATGCAAGGAATGCTTGTTCATTCTGAAAGAAAGAGCAGGCATAAAAGACGATAAACTCATCAAATCATTCTACGTAAAGATATATTTTACAATGTGGAAGGCATGTAGTCTTATCAGCGATAACACAAACACCATAAAATACGCAGGAAGTGTGACTAATCTGTGCTTCGAGCTCTTCAAAATGTATTTCCATGAAAAAAGTTACGCACAGGCGCAAAATCTCTTAGAAAAAACTCTTCTTATCAGTAAAGAAATTGGAGACAAAAGGGGAGAAGCTTACTCCTACCTGAACCTTGGAACGGTGTATGGATCAGTTGGCGAATATGAGAAGGCCATAAAACTTTTCGAGAAATCACTTGTGATCAACAAAGAAATTGGAGACAGAAGAGGAGAAGCTTACTCCTACCTGAACCTTGGAAATGTGTATCAATCAGTTGGCGAATATGGGAAAGCTAGAGAACTTCTCGAGAAATCGCTTGTGATCAAGAAAGAAATTGGAGACAGAAGAGGAGAAGCTTCCTGTTATACAAACCTTGGAAATGTGTATCAATTAGTTGGCGAATATGGGAAAGCTAGAGAACATCTCGAGAAATCACTTGTGATCAACAAAGAAATTGGAGACAGAAGTGGAGAAGCTTCCTGTTATAGAAACCTTGGAAATGTGTATCAATCAGTTGGCGAATATGGGAAAGCTAAAGAACTTCTCGAGAAATCACTTGTGATCAAGAAAGAAATTGGAGACAGAAGAGGAGAAGCTTCCTGTTATACAAACCTTGGAAATGCGTATCAATCAGTTGGCGAATATGGGAAAGCTAGAGAACTTCTCGAGAAATCACTTGTGATCAACAAAGAAATTGGAGACAGAGGTGGAGAAGCTTACTCCTACCTGAACCTTGGAGCTGTGTATGGATCAGTTGACGAATATGAGAAGGCCAGAGAACTTTTCGAGAAATCACTTGTGATCAACAAAGAAATTGGAGCCAGAAGTGGAGAAGCTTACTGCTATACAAACCTTGGAAATGTGTATCAATCTGTTGGCGAATATGAGAAAGCTAGAGAACATCTCAAGAGATCACTTGTGATCGAGAAAGAAATTGGAGACAGAAGAGGAGAAGCTTACCCCTACCTGAACCTTGGAATGGTGTATGCATCAGTTGGCGAATATGAGAAGGCCAGAGAACTTTTCGAGAAATCACTTGTGATCAAGAAAGATATTGGAGACAGAAGTGGAGAAGCTTCCTGTTATACAAGCCTTGGAAATGTGTATCAATCCGTTGGCGAATATGAGAAAGCTAGAGAACATCTCGAGAAATCACTTGTGATCAACAAAGAAATTGGAGACAGAAGGGGAGAAGCTTCCTGTTATACAAAACTTGGAAACGTGTATGGATCAGTTGGCGAATGTGACAAGGCTTTTAACTGCTGGGAAAAAGCGTTAAAAATCGGCACTGATATTGGAACGAGAAATATTGTAGCTAAATGTTGTCAAAAGCTGGGAAGTAAATTCCTTTCTCATGGAAACTACCGTAAGGCTAACGAATGTAATCAGAAAGCACTTGTCATCTTTACAGACATTAGAAACAGAGAAGAAGTGGCCCGCGTTTGCGCCTGCCAAGGAGCTGTGGAGCAAGCTGTAGGTAACTTAATAAAGGCAAAAGAATATTTTGACAAGGCACTTGCTCTAAACAAAGAAATCGGAAACCGGAAAACAGAGGCCCTAATTTACTTATGCCTTGGAAAGTTTCTTTTCGCGCAGTCGGACTATGATGGAATGGAAGAATCTATCAAGAATGCACTTGCATTAAGCGAGAAGATTGGAGAAATTGAAATGCAGTTGATGTCGTTCATTGAGATGGCAAATCTTAGAACGACACAGGCGAAGATTCAGGAAGCCATCCGGTACTTATATTCTAGTATTGAAAAATGCGAGCAAATGCGCGACTCCCTCCACGACAACGATCAGTTTAAGATTTCTTTCTCGGAGCAACAGGGATTCTGCTACAGAAATCTTGGTAACTTGCTTTGTGCAACCGGAAAACCCGTGGAAGCTCTGTATGTGTCAGAGCTTTTGAAAGCAAGGGCTTTGGCAGATCTAATGTCAGCTCAGTACTCTTTGAAAAATCAAATCTCAGCGGATCCTCGAGCATGGGCTGGTCTGGAAGGAATCCTGGGTAACATGTATAACTGCACCTGCCTGTACGTCTCATATTATTATGACCAAATATATTTGTGGATTATTAAAGCAAGTAGAGTCACAGATTTCCATGTCATAAAAGGAAATGACCTGTTAGCTCGGGAAGGATCAAGTCAGCATTTGGAAAAATTTTTTGATTTCAGAAGTTTTGGCACTTTACCAGAGGGGATTTGCGGAGACCAATCCTTACACGGTTTTGTACCAGAATTGAAAACATGGGATAAGGACAGCCCTGGAGATTGGCGAATTGGAGTAGAAAGTAAAGCTAACCAAGGACCTAAAATGAACCTTCCTATCTGTTACAAACTAATCATCGCTCCTGTGGTGAAGCTCCTTAAGGGTCCTGAAATCATCATTGTTCCTGATCGCGCCTTATACCAAATTCCATATGCCGCCTTGACTGATGAAAGCGGAAAGTATTTATCTGAGACTTTCAGGATCCGTATTGCTCCTTCTCTAACAACTCTCAAGCTCATTAATGAAAGTCCACTAGACTATCATTGTCAGACGGGTGCTTTGATAGTGGGAAATCCTGATGTTGGTGAAGTGCATTTCAAAGGAAAACTCACAAACATTTCGCGCCTACAATGTGCAGAAAACGAAGCGAGGATGGTAGCAAAAAAACTTGGTGTTGAGCCTTTATTAGGACTGGAAGCAACAAAGCAGGCAGTACTTCAAGCGATGAATTCTGTCGCCCTGATTCACATAGCCGCACACGGTGATGCTGAAAGAGGAGAAATTGCCCTTGCACCATCTTTTCGTATTCCTAACGGAATACCTCAAGAAGGACTCTACTTATTGACAATGAACGACATTTCAAAAGTTCAACTGCGAGCTAAACTAGTAGTCCTTAGCTGTTGCCACAGTGCTCGTGGGCAGACCAAGACCGAGGGAGCTGTCGGACTTGCCCGAGCATTCTTAGGATCTGGCGCACGCTCTGTGTTGGTGGCACTGTGGGCATTGGACGACGAAGCAACAGAGCAGTTAATGACTCATTTGTATGATCACCTCTTTGCCGGGGAAAGTGCTGGTGAATCTCTACACGAGGCCATGAAGTGGATGAGAAGTGAGGGCTATGACGTGAACCAGTGGGCACCTTTTATATTGATTGGAGATGACGTGACATTTAATTTTGGAAAGAAAGGTAAGATTCAATGAAAACATGCACAAGTACTTTCTTATATCTGTTAAAGGCCTTTTGGCATTTGCTGACAGTTTTCCTCAGATGTTAATTATCGATGAAGCTGCATATATATTCGAAATTGTGCTAGGATTCAATATCTATTTATCTCTTTAAACGATTGCCGTTCGATCTTGTGTGGTTCACGTATTGTTTTTCGGGACTGATAACCAGCTCTGGAAATCATGACAGAGTGAGCCATGAAATTAGCTTGCACATAATTAATGCAACGCATTTTTTTTTTTTAAAGTGAGTTATCGCGCGAGGCTATTACTAATTTTAAAGCACGTGAATTTCTTGGAGATTTCAAAAATATGAAATTTGGTTCACCATTTTGTTTGCTTGTTATCTCTTGCTAATTTTCGAATCAATTTTAAACAATAATTGGATGGGGTTTTTGTGATGTCCGGAATAATCAAGGTCGAGGCGAGTGTAATGAGCAGAGGCCGGAGGCCGAGTTGAGGTTGATTACACTTGCCTCGACCTTGATTATACCGGATATCACAAAAGCCGAATTCAATTATTGCTTTGTTATACATTGTTTTATGGCGCGCGGTATCATCTGCTGATATAATTGGATAGCAGATTATACTTTAATCATGTTTGTCCACAAATTCACCTAAATTCTCAAAATAAGCAGGGGGCTCTTAGCCATTCAGAACGGTGATAGTGAGTACAATGTATAATTATGAATGTAATCGTTTGTATAACCTGTCTAGTCCCTCAATCATTCTTCCTCGTGCTAAATATGTCTTGAACCCAGCAGGGAGAATACAAAGTCAAGGATTACTCGCATACCATGCTGAGAAAGGTCCTTTTTTACTAAATAGGCTGAAACCAAATATGGCAGAACTTCTGGAAGTGTGCGTGCGCCTGGTGGCCATGTATAAATTTTTCAAGGCGGAAACAGCAAGACAACCTTCAAAATCCTTACCCAAGCTAAAACACCTAACTACCAAAACACTAATCATTATATCAAATAACGTCTTTAAAAGGCGTAATTAGTGATGGCAAACTCGTCATTTGTACTTCCTTGCTAGAGTTCAAATCACTCGCTCATATGACGAATACTTCCCGTGGAAGTTTCAGCATCTATAGTAAACAGTTGACAGCCAATGACTGTATTTGCTATTGGTCAGTCGTTTGGTTAGAGTTAAATGTTTTAGAATGCTTTAGACTTCTCCAACTTTTCTGGTTTCGCGCATATTTATTATAAGCAGGATTTTGACACATTTCGGTTGTGATTTTCTTAATAAGTTTGTCTTAACTTGATGAATAATTAATGTAGTTAAGAATGATTTATAAAAAAATTTTGGATCGTGATAGGCTTCTCCCACTGATCATACATTTCTTTATTTCCTTTGTCAGGTGTTGTCAAGAATGACCAGGACGGCAGCAAATGATTTCATGAGAAGTTAAATATGCCATGATCTCAACAGACAGTTTCACTGCTGGTGCTAATTTGTATATAAATTAAAATTGACGTTTAACTTTTGATAGTTTTAAATATGTCTAAAATGACGCCTCAGTCAGATTTGCGCAACAACAAAAAAATATATAGTGTACAGCTGTGTGTTGGATTCAAATAATTTTACTGAACCTCCAGAAAAAAACGGTTAGTCCGTAACTAAAATTTGGGGTGATGCTGGATATACCGAGTAAATATATGCACTATTGTCTCGTTCTATTGTGTGAAGTCTATTGTGTTATTGTGTAAGGGATAAGGATCATTGTTGTGTTCTTTGTGACGTAACTCGAGACTTGCTATTCACTTGGTATATCATGCACCAGCCAAAATTTGGTATTGGACTTTTAGATGACGATAGCAATTCCTTTGGATCCTCTCTGTGAGGAGAAAATAAGCGGTGTAATACCAAACTGATACACAAAGTGTTTTACCAGGGACATTATCAGGGACATTCAATCTGTAAATAATGCACATGAAAAAGCCCTTACAGGCAGTTAAGGTAACCTGAGGAAAGAAGGATTTTAAAACATAGTACAATAGTATTAGAAACAGCATGCATTTCCTTTGCCATGTTTGTAGTTCTTAACAAACGTTCAACGGAACATCAGTAACATCTAAGTTTTGATAGTATTCTCATAATTCAGACCTTTCTAACAAGACAAAATAGCTTTGCGGTTTGAATTTTGTCAAGAATTGTGTGTGTCGATCGATTGAATTAGGAAATGAAAAGAATACAAAATGTAAATTTAAATTTTTGTTGAACACAAAAGCCGATAAAAGCCCGCTAAATCATTAAGTTGCTGTTTACTAGTAAGGCTTGTAGTCAGTTTTGTAAATAGCGAAACGAAACAGATGCTGACCTGTTGGTTAAATTTTGCAACTTTTTTAGTAAAGTTACATCAGAAATTGTTGGCATTACAATAATCACATTTATCGCGAACGCTGTACTGTTGTAAAAGAAGAAGAAATTTTTAATCGTTAAAAGTATGTACTACTTAGGAAAACTTGAAAACTTTGCTGTTGCTTTTAATTTCAAGATTAGAGAAAACAATTAAAACTGTAAGCAATATAACTGAATCTCAGCTGGAATCCATTTCTGAACTGAGGCTACTTCTCAGCTATATAAAGTTCTTGACAATAAAAGTACGGTGTCGGCGTATCTAAAACACTTAGCTAACTGATAACTTAAAGTTGACAAAAGTGAATAAGCTGATCTAGCTACGCTACAAAGTTCAAATTTCGAGGGTTATCCTTTTCTTTATTATGGGAGCAACACCATTATGCGGCCGGGTTTGGCTTTGACAAAGAGCTAACTCTCAAGACATCAACTTTCTAAAAACTCTAAGGCGGCTCAATTACGTTTTTTTGTCAAATATAAGCTGATATAATAGTTGTCTTCTTTAAATCTTTTTACGGTTAGTATTTCTTTGCCTTCTTCCTGGATACGGTGAAGAAACGCTATTTTTTAACTTCGCGCACTAACGTTGAAGCGCAGCAACGACGAGAACATACAACAATGCATTAAATTTTTCCCTCACTGTGACTTGCATAGGAGAGGGCAAGAAGAAGCCAACAAAACCTTTTGAAATTCCCTTCCCTCCAAGTGGCTAAAATTTGATATTTATGTTCTTAACAGCAGCCGATGATCCGAAGCTCCCATACTGATGTATCATACCATTGAGTCAATACTTTCTTGTTTCTTTTAAATTTAGAAACATCATTTTCCGCGAACTTCATGTTTTCAATCATCTTACACTTAATGTGTAATCGTCTCTAAAGACTTCGAGTATGCGAAAGTATTGAGCGCAAAAACTCAACTGCGAAATTAGACTTTTAACGTTTTTCCCAAGCAAATTGTTAGTTTTCGGTCGACTGAAATGGTCCCTACTGATAACTGAGAATTGGTCAAAATTTGAACTACTGTTAGTCGAAAACTAACTAAAAACTTAGCTTCTAGATGTGATCTGATATCTGCCAAGTTTACTGATTGCTGAGAAATCGTCGAAAATTTAGCTACGAAACAAGATTCCAGCACGGCTGTTCAGACCCCATGTTATGGTAATCGGTCATAACAGACCACGGAAAAGTCATTTAAACAGGTGATGACGTAACTTATTCGGGGAAATCCCTCCGTACTTGTTTATCACCTAATCACCAAAACCGAAATGTAAATTGCTCATTGCATAACACAGGGGAATCCCTCACTTCTTGTTTATTATATAATCACCAAAAACGAAACGTAAGTTGCTCATTAAATTAATACTATACGGGGGAATCCCTCAGTTCTTGTTTATCAACTTATCACTAAAAAACGAAACGTAGGTTGCTCATTAAATTAATACGGTGGAATTCTTCAGTTGTTGTTTATAACCTAATCATCAAATTTGAAACGTAAATTGCTCATTTAAGTGAAACGGGAGAACCCCTCCTGTAGACGGTATTTATAACTTACATCACATGATCTTCTTAACTTCTTGAATATTGTGATCAGGGCTTGCGGGTTAAAGAGGAAAACTGTGAAATTCGATCGCCAATTCTAAATAATAAGGAAAGAAAATATGATCAATGCCAGACCAGTGTTTGTGGTACTACAAACAACTTCTGAGAATAACGTGGGACATCTGACTTAGTTTGTAAAAATTTCATTTTTTAGAGGGGGAAAGAATTGGATTGTTATAATATTAGGGAGCGTCACCAAACAGCTACAGTAACCACAATTCTTAACCGTGCTTTATTTAATAACTACGTAAAATTCAGGCCAAATTCAAGGATTATTTTTTGGTAGAAAGTGAACCACGAGAGCTACTTTCTTTCAATTTAAATTTGGAGTTAAATGTTAAATGCTTTCTTATTCAGCTGGAGCTAGCTCTTAAACCAACAG
>JAHPZR010000402.1:0-11027 GCA_019787425.1 Platygyra sinensis | reverse complement strand
GCTAGTCTTAGTGTAAAGCTAAACTATACGATCGATAAATAAGAACTTATCATAAGCAAAATGAAAAACAAGTTGAAATGCTTAAAAAATTGAAGGAAACCAGTGTTTGTTTTGATTTCAAGGCTCCATCCGCCATTTTGTATTAACCAGTCTTCGCTCAGTCAGGTTTAATTGATTCAGTCACCAAAAGATCATAAAGAGAGTTGAGAGTTTGATCAGTCAACGGAAAAGAAGGAATTATGCCTAGATTCTAATTGAAAACAAATGCTTTTAGAACAAAAGCGAATACATCTCCGTTGCGATAAGTTCCATGAAACCTCTATAACATTTAATTTGACACGAGAATTGAGCTTTTGATCAGATCTTTTCTGATAACTTAATTGATTCTCTCTACCAACAAAAGCGAACGAAACGAGAAGTGAGCTTTTGTTCAGACCGCTTGAGCGACTTAATTTTCTCCAAAAGGCTAGTAAGAAATCAAATCACTTACGGTTTCCAAAGGATTCCAAGACGGTAGTTGATTCACTTCGCCATTCCACTGAAAATAAGTACAGAGAGGTACTTAAGTTTATTGAACAAAGGACACAACAATAGCAGTAATCTTGCAATGAAAGTATTCAATAATCATGGCAGAAAAAACTTACATCGTCAAATAAATCATCTGCCGTTTCCAGAAGTAACGGTGAATTGCGATTACTCTGAAAAAAGGAACGATTAATGTTAGCAAAGTTGTGTTTTCCCAACATATAGTGCTGAAAGTCAGTAATTAGTGTATCGCGTCACTGTTTAGAAAGCAAAGGCAAGTTGAATACAATTGACTAATAACACAGAGTAAATTACTTACATTTTCTCGCGCCACGCGTTCCAAGTCTTCGATTTCTTGCAGATCAGTATTTGTAAACTGTAAAGCAAAAGATTTTTGAATTAAGTTTGCTTATTCCGATTATTCAACCTGGTTGAAAGTAACTAGACTTCACTCATCGCTTTTATTTCATTGTGTTGTTAACGGGGTGTTTGATGCAAATTTAAGTCAAAGTAACACGCATAATTACACTCGCTTAACGGTGCGTAAAACAGTCTGTTATCGTGCTACGAAGTATGTTAAACAAACCCAAAATAAACTTACCGAATCGAGAAAGTCAAATTCATTTTCCACGCTGTCAGTTTCAGGTAGTGCCTCGTTGTTTGATGTCTACATTAGAAGACAAAGTTGTGTTTAAAGAGAGAACTGAACACTTGTTTCAAACATTCGAATCTTCATCCAACGGTTTACGACTTATGTAAGACAACAATACTTACAAGTGCTTCGCGCTGAGAATATTCGTCCAACATTTCGTCAAATGCGCTAATTTGTTCATCATTCTACGGCGAATATAGGTAAAGTTTAGTTCGGCGCTACAAGAGAGAACTGAAGTAAAATCAAACCTCACTTTATTTACCTGAAGTTCTTGGAGAGTCAGCTCTGTCAACCGCGCTAACGCCAGCGGAACAAAATTCTCTGGAATTTGGACGGCTTCCGTCAGCATCTCCCAGTCGCGGACAGTTAAACAAGCGCTCAAGGCAGCTTGAAGATCAATAACGTTGGTGAAAAAAGCCATGTTGATAAACAGGGAACAGAATTTTTCCAAACAGCGAACTCGAACGAAATATTTCCTAGCAAAGCGATTGCACGAAAGATAACGCTTTCGAAATCTGCCCGCTTTTATTTTGAACAGTTAATAGATTTCTCATGAGCCAATCAGGGTTCATTATTAACGGGCATGCCCAGGCAACCTTATTGTTTGTATTGTACTAGAGCGACGCTTATTAGTAAACCTATACCGAATTAGTATGCAGGAAATCCACATTAGTATGGAGGAAGTCAAAAATTATTATGCAGGAAGTCAAAAATTAGTATGCAGGAAGGAAGGGAAGTCGAAGGGAAGTCCGTAACAAGGCTTAATTCTGCTGACCTACTACTACTTCCCTCTGTAATCCATGCAAATCAATCCGGTTTTATGAAGGTAGGTTTATCGGAGAAACAGCTCGTTCAATCTTAGACATTATCGCTCATACTGAATCATTACAGTTACCAGGTGTTTTATTGTTTATTGATTTTGAAAAAGGTTTTGACTCCATAGAACATGAATTTCTTTATAAAGCATTAGAGTGTTTTAATCTCGGACCCTTCTTCATAAAGTGGATTCAAACGTTTTACAATAACCTGTCAAGTTGTGTTCTTAACAATGGTTTTTTCTCTTCTCCTTTTCAACTAGAAAGGGGTGTTAGGCAAGGAGGCCCTCTGTCGCCTTATTTATTTCTAATTGCCATTGAAATTTTGGCGATATCTATAAGAACAAATGAGAATATTGAAGGCATAAAAATTGCGAAAGATGAAACTAAGTCTGTGTTCTATGCCGACGACATGACAGCTACTCTAGCAAATATTTCATCAGTCGAAAAAGTAATACAAATCCTTAATGACTTTGAAAAATGTTCGGCTTAAAAATGAACCTTTCTAAAACCAAAGCTATGTGGGTTGGAAAAAACAAAAACTCTTTAGAAACACCTCTGGGCCTTGAGTGGTGTATAGGTGTTAAGACCCTAGGTATTCACTTCTCCTGTGATCAAGAACAAGTTGTGAAACAAAATTTCCACGATAGATTAAATGAAGTTCAAAAAATGATTAACTTATGGAAACTCAGAGGTCTCTCCCTATTTGGCAAAGTAACAATAATAAAATCTTTCCTAATCCCAAAATTATTATATGTGTCTTCAATAATAGAAACCCCACCCGAAATTATTAAACAGATGGAGAAAATGATCAACAAATTTTTATGGAAAGGCCCTGATAAAGTCACAAGGCTTTCTGTGATAAATACTTTAGAGAATGGTGGACTGAATCTCACAGACCTTGAGCTACATATTAAAGCATTAAGATTGTCTTGGATTCCGCGTCTCTTAGATGAGAAGGAAGGGCCCTGGATTTCTTATCTCAAATACAACTTAAAAAAATACGGAGGATGTTTTCTTTTTAGATGTAACTATGACGTAAATGATCTTGACTTAACTCTTAGTAAGTTTTACTTACAGCTTCTTAGATGGTGGGCGGATTTTAGATGCTCCTTTTCTGATGTGAATTATTCTCAAAATGTAATTTGGAATAATAAGGATATACGAATAAATAATAAACCTGTTTTTTATAAAACATACTTTGACAAGGGCATAACTTATTTGAATGATTTACAGTTCGATGTTGACAATGTGCGTTCTTATGAATCCTTTAAGCAAAAAGGACTTAACACTAATTTTCTGACTTGGACAGCCTTGAGAACTTCTATTACTAATATGAAATCAAAAAGTTCCTGCTCCATCGCCACAGCGGGTAATCTTGATCCTATGAATTTTGATTATAAGTCTAAATATTTTAATGCATATACGGCAAAGTGTAAACAGTTTTATTCTATGATGATATCAAGTAAAGCGAGAATCCCGAATGGCTTTAAAAAGTTGACAGCGGATTTTAAGCTTTCAAATGCGCAGGAAGTTTTCTCTATTCCTTATCTTGTTGCGAGCGAAACGTATGTTTGGTCGTTTCAGTACAGAGTATTGAATTTCATTTTGTTTACGAACGACATATTGTTCAAAATAGGTTTAAGTGATTCGGATAAATGTTCTTTTTGTGGAACCTATGCGGAAGATCTGTACCACCTCTTCTTTAACTGCTCCTTTGTGCAGGCTTTTTGGAACGTATTTACAGTCTGGTGGTTTGACCTTAGTGGCGAATATTTAATTTTGTCTTTAAAGGATATTATGGTTGGCTTACTTCAGAGGAACGATTTGTTAAATTATTTGATAATTTTAGGGAAATTAACTATTTGGGAATGTAGAAAAAATAACACCTCCCCAATATTTAGATTGTTTCTGCACAAGGTTGAAGTTAAGAAACAAGTTGAAAAAATAATTGCTATAAGAAACAGAAAGCTTCGCGATTTTCAAATTAGATGGGAGTTTCTCATATAATTTTGTGTTTGCCCTTTTTTTGGGGAAAAGAATGGAAGACCAATGCATAGACTTAGATCTCATATTCTTCCTTGTTTATCAGTTTATTGTAGTTTATTTTTCTTAGAGAATTAACTGGGCGTCGCCAACGCTGGTACGTGTCATTGTGCAATGTTAAAAGAAAATAGTACTTTTTGTATGTAATAGTGTAATCAGTCGATTGTGTTGTTAATAGAGCTGGATATTGTAAGTAGTGTAATTAGTAGTGACTGTAAGAAGAGTAATGTAAATAATCGTTGTAATTAGTGTAAGTGGTGTTTCATATTGTATTGTAAGTATTGTGTTTGTAATAATAATAATAATAATAATAATAATAATAATAATAATAATAATAATAATAATAATAATAATAATAATAAAAATGTAAAAAAAAAAAAAAAACATATGTAAAATCAAACACGTGAAACTATGGCATGATCTAATATTTTGCATGAAATAACGTTGGCTGTTCCCTTGAGAAAAACACCGTGCAACCAGGAGCATTTTAATCCACAGTTGAAGAATTAACATAATTAGTTAGAATGTGAATTGAATTATAACCGACTACATGCTTAGAAACTAAACATAATATCGAAGGCATTCCAAGCAAACTTTTTGCGCTTAAACTAAAGATTCAACAAAAACTTAAATCGCTCCTAGTTCATCAACTCTAGTTGTCGAAGCGGTTCTGCAATAGCGACAAGAATAATACACTTACATCAACTATAGTCCTTTCAAATTCCTCCAAAGCGTCACACAATTCGCGATCAGTCAACTCCATTCCACCAAGACAGGAAAGAAAACTATGCTTACCAAGACCGATGCGCATTGGACGTAGTCACAAGTAAAATGATTTTGCTTACAACGTTTGATTAATAAAAGTGTTTGCACAAAAGGATAAAAAATGGTAGGCTAGGAGCCAATGAGATGATGGGGGATAAGGGGTACGCGATATCACGTGGTTAACAGTCAATGTGGGTAGGGGGTACGAGATATCTTGTGTTTAATAATCAATGAGAATTAGAGTGATGGGGTATACCCCAGTTATGTCAATAAACTGTTTAAAATGAACACAGAGTCTGATGATTGCTTTTTCAACTTTTATTGAATAACACGAACTCCAAAGGGAGAAATTGATTACAATTTTAACTTTTTCTTGGCCTGTATGATTCTCTTGACAATCGTTTCGGTCATCGTTTTGCTGCCGGGTAATTTATCAATGGCCTTGGTCATCTTCGTATCCGCTTTCCACTTGTCTCTCAAATTCGTGGCTTTGGAATAATCGATATCGTGTTGCTTGGCAATCTTGTCCAGTCGATTGATGCCCGGATCACCTCGTTTGAGTCTCTTGGCCAACTTCGTTCCAGGCCCCATAAATTGGTACCCAGGCCAGTGAAACTCGATCCCTGTCTTGCCCAGCCATTTTTGAATGTCGACACCACGCCCTCGTTGACGGTACTTGTGCGTACGGGTCTTAGGTCGTGTTAAATCGTTGTGTAGATTTCTTCTCAGTTTCTTTCCTTCAGCCCAGTCTTCCCAGCCACTCCTAGGTTTTAAATGTTGGCCTCGTTTTTACGTTTACCCTTGCCTTTGCGCTTGTCTTTACCCAGGAGAATGTCAGCCTTTCTTAGGAGCGTTCCCAGATCCGAGTCAGGTGGAATGGGTGTTTTAGCAGCGGGTAACTTCTTTTTAGCACCTGACGTAGACGGTGTAGCTTCTTCCTTGATCTTTGGTGTCTTCGTACGTCGAGAAGTGTTCTTAATCAATTGTTTGAACATGGTTTCCAGCGGACCCTTTACCAAATCTCCTTCCTCCTCCTCCTCTTCCTCTTCACCAACAGCAGCGCTATTGCTCGACAAAGGACCAATTTGTCTGATACGTTTAGTTAAACGACCCCTCTGACGAGCTAAAGGTTTAATTTTCTTGATGGCAATCGAATCTGGAATCGATTTATCATGGAGTATCACGTGGCTTTCGGCTGCCAACCGTTCCGCTTTGTTCAACAAGGCATTGTCGCTGATTTCTCCCTTGTAATACTGAACCAGTTGGTCAAACTCTTTCGTGGGTACCATCATAATCTCTTCGGTCATCCTCGAAATGTTGTTGGAGTAGCGTTTCGTAGCAGTCTTGCCAGTAACAGAGTTCATTCTCTTTCTTCTCGAGTTTGAGCCTCAAACTAGCCGTTGTGTCTTTATCTCGACTGCAATTCGTACACACAGTAATAGTGTCTCCGGGTAGTGTGGTGTCTCTGATAGTCTGACATCTTTCGCACAGGTCCCCGTACTTCAAAGCCATGTGTTCTTAGTATAAGCTATGGTATTTACGACTCCAATACTGCACACTGTCTTTCAATTTTTCCACTCTTTCGTTGGCTTGTTGCAATAGCTCAACGAGTCTAGACAAACTGGATTCAATCTTGCCAGCATGAAAATGTTGTTCTTTACTGTATAACGGTTTCTTCTTTCCTTTATGCTCCGGTACCACGTCCACACCTTCCAGGGGATACCCCTTTTCATCACGTCTTTTCATCGAATACAACATGCTTTGAAACAGTCTTGCAATCCGCTCCAGAATCCGCTACATTTTTGTTCTTGGAGATGTGCTCTTCGCCTCTTGACCGAGTTTCTGCGTTTCCCAACCTCGCGTAGCGTTGTCTTATAGCGATGCAGTTTAGCCATGGTGATCAGGTGGACGGGAATTCTGTTTCGTAATAGGTTGAGAACCATTTCGCTCAGGGCATTGATTTGATCTGCATTAGCATGTTCTAACATTTCCTGTCTCCTGTTCCGATTGGCCTCTTTTAGAATAGCCTCCAAGAAAGGGCGTTGTCTGCGTAATCGAATCATACTTCCCACAGTGCCGGACGTCTGTTGTAACTGCCTGTGATACCCTCCGCACCCATTCTCTTATACCTCTTGTCCTTTCCGAGCTTGTACCCGATCTTGGCCGTGTTCTTGAGAACAGTCAACAGTGCACCGCCGCGTTGTCTCTTATCATGCTTACGTTGAGTTCGTGCACCGCCTCGCTGTCTACTTCTTTTCTTGGTCAATGGTTTATTTTTCATCTTCGACGTTTACGTGAAGCAGCGCGGCGCATCTTGAACTACAAGGGACCCCATCTTGGTAGCAGCTACACAGCATCCGATGGGAAGAGAATGTACGTGAAATTTCGTTGGGATGGAGACGATCTGTTGACTAATAACAAAGATACACATGTACGTTCCATTTACTCACCCGCATTGAGGATCAATAAAATGTTGGCCTTAAAGATGGGATGGTTGAAGAGAGAAGCCCTGGAAATTATGACCTTGGACCCAATTTACGTCAAGAGTTTTTTACGGGCACTGTTCCCAATTTAGAAACAAAGACGCACGATCTAAGCAACGACAGGGATGAGCCTTTGTTTTGGCTGCTAGAAGAAGACCTTTTTCATCTGAGTGTGACCTACGATTGGCACTTCACGAATCTCAACAAAGCCTTTCAAAACGTGGTGGGTTCGACATCACGTTCCTTGTTTGTGTACTCTGATGTGGGTGGAACTGTGGTGGGTGGAAATCAAGTCACGGATCTATTGCGAGAAGTCAATTATCGACGGACCGGGGATGGAAGTCATTATTTCGAGCCACTCCACATTCAATATATTCCGTTGCGCAAGGACGTTGTGGACATTATTGAGACGCAAGTGTCAGAGACCACAGGGGAGCTGCCTGAATTTGGTGAGGGAAACACGATTCTCACCCTTCACTTTAAACGAGCATGAAAGGTGGAAGTTTAACACGATTCAGACCGGACCCACAAGATGGAGGTGGCTTTGTTCAAGAGCTGTTGAAAGCGAGAGTTAGGGGAGGTCTGAAAGGATTAAAGAGCGGTTGCAGCGTTCGAGATCGCATTCGCAAGGCAAAAGAGGGTGCAACACGGAGCGCTAAACAAGCAGTGAAACGTAAAGCTTACAAAGTCTTAGAAAGAAACATCAAGCGAAAATTCAACGACATCTTCGGCGACTAATGAATCCTATCTACTCCAGAAGCTCGCAACTCATCAAATCTAGCAAAGGGCTGTCAACGTCATACTGTGAAGGGTACTCAAAAGCCTTGAAACGTCGCCGAAAGGTACAAAGAGGCGGATGGATGGGCCCTTAAGTCAGTAAACCTGTTGGCCACCATTGGGATCACATCTTAGCGAGAAGACAAAGGAGAAGAAGAAGAAAATGAGCGATACCTTGATAGACGGTGGGCCATTACATCCGGGTTCAAAATCAGACATGAATCCTCAACTGAGCCTGTTCAACGTTCCACCCACTTATCTTAGCATATCCAGTTATCGCATCGTCCCCATTCAGACCTACACGACAGGCATTACCCAGTAGAATTCCAAGTGGATCCTCAAGAAGATTACGTGGACGTCAGTCGAAGTTTCTTCGAGATTGAGTTAGCGGTAAAACTGGCGATAACGTGGTGGAGGCCACGAGACTCTGGCCCACGAACAATTTGGGGCACACTCTGTTCAAACAGATCAGTGTGAGACTTAATGGTACCTTGATCAGCCCTAAAACTGATAACTATCATTATAAAGCATAACTGGAAACATTGCTCAACTACAACAGAGATGAAGGAGAAACCGTGCTAAAACCTCAAGGTTGGTACAATGCCCTGGACCTTCCAACAGAGTTGACTGCGAACAACACAAACACGGAAGGAGAGGGACACGAGGCTTTCCAAGCATTGTCCTCCAACCAACAAGCTTCAGTGAAGCTCATGAAAGCAGAACAAGACAACTACACGGATGGAAAGCGACACGTGCTAAGGTTCACACCCCACATTAAAGTGTTCCACTTGAACAAATTATTGTTACCTGGTGTGCAGATTGGAATCTAAATGTACTTCAATTCTCCCAATTTGTTCTTGAATGGTGTGAATGTAGCTGGAAGATTGACGCACGAAAATGTCAAAGTAAGAATGTACCTGTGTCAAGTAAGGCTCAACCCCAGCGTCTACCGAGAGTTGATGACGAAAATGAACATCAACAGAAGTATAGTGGCTTACCCGACCGTGAGAAGGGAAATTAGGACTTTCAACATGCAAGGGAACCAGCAAAGATGCGAGTGCAACAGTTTATTTCAAGGCCGAATTCCGAACAGAGTCATCGTTGGGCTCGTGCATTCAGATTCCTTCAATGGTAGTGTGGCACGTGACCCATTCTGTTTTCAAAAGTTTGGTGTAAGTAACATTAGGCAACTGGTAAGAGGAGAAGAGTACCCTTACGAGACCCGGGAACTAGTGCACAACAACAGTATTCAAGATCTGAGAGGTTACTCTCGGTTCTTACAAGCTACAGGATGTTTGTGCAAGCTTCAAGGAAACATGGTGAGAAGTGAAGACTGGGGTCAAGGCAAGAATTGCACACTGTTTGTATTTGACAACGCAGCCAACGGATGTTTGGACAGTCCAGTGCTGAATCCCAAACAGTCAGGAGAGTTACAGATTGTGCTGAACTTCGGTGCACCACCAGGTAAAAACATCACTGTCATCCTGTACGGAATGTTTGAGAACCTCTTGGAAATAGACAAGAACAAAGCCGTGTTGTACGACATTTACCATCGCTAATGGAGAAAGTACCTCTGAATAACGTGCAACTGGATCATTTGGCGACAGCGGATGCCATCTTGAAACTCTAATTTTACGGCATGGTGGCTTGCGATCGATTACCAAGTCATCCGATCAAGAGAGAACCTCGTGGGTACATTGTGAACACAGATCCGCACTATAGACGGGGCCGACACTGGCTGGCACTTTGGACCCATAGTGGGGATGTCTGCGAAGTAATGGACAGCTACGCCCTACCTTTGGAGTCTTAGGAGACAACAGAGCCCCTGCAAGACTGGTTAAAAAGCCAATGGAAATATGTCATTTACAACGGACAGTCTCTGCAATCGATTTACAGTAAAAGTTGTGGCGATTACGCCTTGTTCTATTTGAAAGACAGAGCGGGAGGTCAAAGCATGGACGAGTTCTTGAGGCGTTTCTCGAAACATGATTATGTAAACAATGATCACAAAGTAGGCCAGATGTTAAAGAAGTTTATCGAGATAGAGTTAGAATGGAATCAAGTGTGTAAAATGAAACATCACCAAGAAACTTCTCGTTGCGGTGTAAGGCATTTAGTGTAATGATTGTTGGTTTGACAATAAAATATGGTTAAAAACTTGTTCTGTGTAATGATCTTGTAGTGCAATGGTTAGTATCCTCTGGAGATTGGGGATTCAACCCCCACAGCGCTAATCTTTTTCTTTTCTTGTGGTTTCAAAAACCGCATATCCTTGCACCTTTGGTCATTTGGACTCATGGAACGACGGGAGGCTTTTCGATTTCACACCCCTTCCAGTCTATTGGTGGTGGGTCCTTCAGGGTGTGGCAAGACGGTGTTTACCACCAGCCTTTTACTGAACAATCTCGAGTTATTTCATATCAGACCCTCCCAAAAACATTATTGCTGCTGGGTGTGGCAAGACGGGTTTCAACCCATGAAAGAGCGGGGGATCAAGTTTCACGAAGGCGTTCCCGACACAGATCAGTTGAAAACGTGGTTTCCTAAAGGCGGACTCCTCGTGTTGGACGATCTCATGGCTGAAGGGGGAAACGATAAGCGGGTGCTGGATCTATTCACCAAACATTGACATCATCAAAACGTCACCGTGTTTTACTTATGCCAAGACATGTTTCCACCGGGAAAATATGCCAAGAGTATTTCCAGAAACGCCCACTACATCGTAGCCTTCAAGGATCCACGAGATCAATTAGGCATGAGGAATCTACTGATGCAAGCGTTTCTCACCCAATGGCAAGTTTTACAAGACACGTTTCAACGTTTGACAGAACGTCTCTTTGGATACATGGTCCAGGATTTACACCCTGGCAGTTCAGACGATCAAAGGATTCTCAGCCACCTTTTAAAGAACGAAGGATGTATGCGATGTCACAAATTCATTGAGACACCATGATGAACTCTTCC
>JAHPZR010000401.1:0-21374 GCA_019787425.1 Platygyra sinensis | reverse complement strand
TCACCCGCCACTTATCCGATTTCAACCAAAAAGAGGAGAAGAGGCTGAGTTCAAGAACAAAGAAAGCCAGAAAAGAGAAACCAAAGGCCAAGAGAGATCAAGCATGGAATGGGGAGAGGAAAGGCCAATTTTCATGAAGCTCCCGCCCGATTGTAGAGAAATGGGGGGAATAAGTGGCAGAGTGCAAAGTCATGGAGGAAGGAGAGATCTTTTGACCCTGACGCCTTTATCCTGGATGAGCTCGCACAGTCAAATGGCATCCCCTACTGCCTAGTACTCCTCAAACCCTTCTACCAGCACCTGTTGTAGGAATCCGTCACCGCACCAGGGAGCCCCAAGAGGAGCACAGAGATGGTTGTACTCTTTGCCCCTGTGCATCCTGAACGGATACTTTACAAAAGAAAGCGGGACCAACACTCGGTATAGCGAGTTAATATGGGAGTACTTCCAAGTGTCCGCGTCCGAAAGTGTTGGGTTATCAACGTCAGCTGTGGCGTGGGACAATGCAGAGTATTTACTTAGATCTCAGCCAAAAACATAAACCTACCCTACACTGTTCTTTGCTGTCCCAAACCAGTACACCACAATCCATGGAGTGTTAGCTGGGCCATCCGTCCATTGATCATGTCCATGTCCCAGTCAGAAGGGGGAGAGAATCCAGGGAGAGTTAGTCCTAAAGATGCCCTAGAAGACGTTAGTGCTAAATTTCTTATCAAGTGGGTGGATCAAAGAACCCCCGATCGCCGAACCCAAAGCTTGGTTGGAAGGGGGGCATGAGTCCAAGAAGAGTGAGTCCAAAACCCCGCAAGAGTTGTTTATTTTGGGGACCCATCATGCAAAAGAGACTTACAGAGGTTAGAATCAGTATGTCAGAGAAATGGAACTCTTGTAAAGGAACTGGGAACACGAAGTTTTCATTGTTTAACCGTATCATTTGAATGTCACGTGCTCTCTATAAGTGTTACAAACGATTATGAAAAAATGTAGTGATTTAAACCATCCGTTTCAAGCCAATAACTGGTTTGTGTGTCATTGTGTATAAACAGGTAGGGGGTGCCCCCTGGCTTTAGGATTGGTTAACTGCTCCTTCCTTAAGAGAGGTGACTGGGGATGCACAGCTGTATGTACTCTAAGTTATTCACATTTTCTTTCCCGTAACTATTTTAATTCATTCACATTTTCTTTACTGTAAGCACGTTCATCGCCGGAGATCAGTGACATTTGAGTCTACGGATGTAAAATCCAGCAGTATTTTTAACCTTTCAGCAACGAAATGTATGAAGAATGAGATATTTAATAGAATATTTCTTGAACAATTAGCAAATGTAAAAATGTGCATGCCAGACATAAAACACATCGTGCACAAATGAAAGTGGAGACATAAAAATTTCATGTTTCCTTTCGAAGGTTTTTCTGCAAGATGTTTTCACTCAAAAAATTACAGGGTGCAGAGGAAGAATTATCTACAGAATCAAAACACATAGTTTTATAATGAACGATAATCATCAAACCGAAGGCGAACGTAAAAATGTGTGTACAGGATGATAAAATAACTCACCTTGTGTCTCAGCTCTAATTTCGATGTTTCCTTTTTACTTTAGAAAACCACGAAGAAATTGCCTTCGGTGAACATTGCATGGCAATCCATGGTAAAATGCCAAAATTCGCTATCTTTGAACTATGATATTTCGGCGGTCTATGCTCCAAAAGACATCATTTGGGAGATATTTTTCTCTACTTTTATGTTAATACGATATTTGAAATCAGCGGTTTCACCACTAAACACAAATTACTTCCTGTATGCTTCACCTTTTCTTCTTCTAAGCCATATATGAGCCCAAAGTCATTGTTTTTTCCCAGCGGATATTACCATTTTCGAGGAACTTTATGTATAGCCATGTCTAAAACTTACATACGCGGCGAGAAGAGTTGAAAACGAAATTTCAACTAAACATTTTTCGTCCTTGCCCCATACAGAGAGTCGGAACGTATCTAAGTTTACAAATACCGCACAACGCATTGTTGAAATGGAGAGAGCTAAAGCAGGTAGTAGATAATATCTCTTACCTAGAGCTCTTACAAGTGACTGCATCAAATTTATTTTCGACCGCCGAATGCTTTCTTTTCGCGACCGCCATTTTGTTTATTTTTTAGCAAATTGCCACTGCTAAATCCGCGGGCTCAAATGCCCCGAATCATTGACATGCGCAGCCTCTGGGGATGAGAATGATACTTCTTCGTGACACAAATAAATGCTTAGGTGACCCAAGAATAGAAGACCAAGGTGTAGAAAATGCTCAAATCTCTCTGGTGAAGAGTTTTCGTTCCTTTAACTGCCGCGAAAACACAACGAAACAGACATCAGTATTTTAACATGATGAATTTGTGTATATTTAATTTACGGTGGTCTCCGCAGTTTGTTTTTCACAGGCGGCTCTTTCTACACTTATCATTTAGAACAATTTTCGAAGCATTCTTACGCACTGTCTTATAAACGGTTAAAATTGTAGCGCAATCGCCAACGGTAGATTATCGTGCACCTGTGATGACATGCGATTTATCTCAAAATAATTGGTTTGTTGACTTACAACTTACATCTTTCTTTCGCTGCACTGTATTATTTTGTCGTCCGGGGAGAAAAAAAAAAATCTGAAATCATGTATTTAAATTGGTGTTTTTCGCTTTTATTTTCTGGTGTTTTCTCGATTGTTATCTGTTATCGTAAAGAATTGAAATTTTGCTGTATTCGTTTTGTCCTCCGAAGCAATCAATTGTCGTTTTTGTTGCACCGCAGAGAAAAATTAGATTATACTTTCTTATTTTCTTATCAGTTTTACACATCAAGTTGAGTTCTTTCCTTTCAATTATTCAACTTTAAATAGGCAGTGTCTTGAATACTGCGTGTATGGTTTATTTTCATGCTTAAGCTTGCTCTGAAATATTTGAAAAGAGTTAGGGTGGTGCAGGCGCCAATGGTTTGAAAAAACAAAACAAAACAAAATAAATCTCTGGGATTCCAAAATGTTTACACAGTCAACTCGCGCCTTAAGGTCACAACTTTGCTAGTTCACAAGGAATGAGGTTATAACGACATGAAAGTGTCTTGTTGTTCTAAAAGAGCCCGAGTTACGCAGACATGCGTCTTGTTTTTCTGAGAATCAATGTGACTGCCAATAGTGAAGGATTTTAAAGAGTCGGAAAAGAAACCACCGACCACAAGCCAGATTTGTTTCGGCCTTAGAATACTGTTGATCATTGCTTTTATGATATTTGTTGGCTCCTAAAGGAGCCGTTTTTGTTTCATTACAAAACTTCACTTGTTTTTCAAGCTAAATTCATATTAGAATTTCCAAATAAAAAACTGTCAAGTTCCATCATCATATGTTCAGTTTGTTTGATAGTACGTCGATACTCCCCCTTCATCTCCTCCACTGTGTCTTCTCGTCTGAATTGTTCATACGTACGAGCTAACTCGCGCCATTGCCTCTTTTGCATATCCATTTCCTTGCTAAGTTCGGTAATCATTTTATCCATTCTTTCCTCATTCGAAATTCCATTAACCTTCCTTTGGATTCCATTCTCCTTATTTCTTCTTCTCTTCTCCAAAAAAGCTCGAAAATTGAAAGTTTCGAGCTCTTTATTGCGCTCCATCGTCAACACGAGTTGTCTGGTTTGGAAATAAAAGTAGCTGAAGTTTTTATACACTTTAGAGCTTATCGAATAATCAAAATGCTGTGAGCTTTGTTGTCCCTATGGCTATTCAGAATACCGTGCGCTTTGTTCCACAGACAAATAGATGTACCTCTTATCCCACGAACTGTGTCGCGAGACTGAAAATTGTTTTAATTTTTTATTCTCGTTGATTCGAAAAAAGTTTAAAACGCAAGGAGTCGATTTTTTCTAATTCTCGAATTGTTTTACGTTTGTAAATGCGATCAGAACCTTTTTTCGCAGCATTTAGTCAAACTGCTGTCCGCTTTTATGTTCCTATGGCTATTCAGAATATCGTGCGCTTTGTTTCATAATTGATTAAGTGTATCCCCTATCCCTCGAACTGTGCCGGTGAGGCTGAAAAAAAAATCAGATAACTTTTATTATTGTTGATTCGCTGGGGTCTAAAACGCACGAACCGATTTTTGCTTATCGAATTATTTTACGTTTGTAAATGTGATCAGAACCTTTTTGCGCAGCGCTTAATACATTTGCCGGGCGGTTTAATGTCCCTATGGCTATTCAAAATACCGCGCGCTTTGAAAACATTAATGAATCGATTGTACCTACCACCCCAGGTCGGCAGTTTGAACATATTAAAAGACTCATTAAGCATTCTTTGAACCATATTCTAATCAGAAGGTATAAAACTCGTTGTCGAGCGAAAGACATTCAAACCGTCCATCCACAAGCTAAGTCATGCCAAGCAGTGGGGAGAAATCTAGGGAGAGGGTAAAGAGGTGGAAGAAAGAAAATCCAGAGAAGTACAAAGAACAGAAAAAAAGATACAAGAAGAAAAACGCCAACGCTAACTACGAGCGGGTAAAAACCTGGCGACAAAAAAAATCCAGAGAAGCACTTATTACAAAAACAACAGGAGAGATGTGCCAAACAGCGGAAAGCAACAGAGCAGCAGCAACATGATTCGTCATTGGTTGACTTTCAGCTCACGGATGAGACGGAGATAATTGTAAACATCTTCATGACAAGCGTGGACCACGAGCAACCGTTGAAGGTCATAAACTTTGACTGTGATGAGGCAATAGCCTCAGAGCAACAGATGCAGGATGCAGTAGCTGAAATTGATTTGTCTCTGCTTGATATGTGAAGGCTATGAAAACAAAAACGGCTCCTTAGAGCCACCAACTATCGTAAAAGCAATGATCAATGATACTATTATTTTAAACTTGGAAAATAACAATCATCTCCCTTCGTCAGCACGCACACACGTTGTTTGCAAATTGGACACAGGTCCCTCTTGCAAAGAATTAGGAGTTTTGAAAATACAGCTGTTTCTCATTTGAATGACATGTGTGTAGATTGATTCTCGAGTCCGAGGGGAAAAAATATGAAAAGACTGATCTCAGGCCTTCGAGTCCGTGGGCCATTTTCTCACCCAAAAGAAAACTCCTATATATCAAAATTACTCACGTGGATTTTGAAGTTTGCGTGACATTTTTGCGAAAGCCCTGGCGTGATTTGTGTCGCCATGGAAATCTGTGAAACCGATTCCAGTCCTCCGTTGAGGCTGGTGTGCTGTTTTCCAACATGGCCGACTTTCATGGGCGCCACCATCTTGAATTCCTAATTCACCTCCTGATTGGCTGAAATTTGTGGCGGCCATCTTGGATTGGAAAACAATAGAGTCTATTGTTCTCGAAACAATAGCCTATTGTCTTTCTCGGCTCCTGATTGGTTACTGCCCCTATGAGCGTGCATTAGTAGTCAGAACTAGATCATTATAGAGTTCTTCTTTGTACTGCGTTGAAGAACAGAAAAAAGGAGCATCTTTTGGTCAAAATGTCATGCATTGGTTCTAATGTCCAAATATGGTTGCTTATATAAACCCTTTAGGTGGCTGAATTCGTTCTTTAGTAAAAATCATTTTATAATAAATAGTTATTCATTACGTACTTGAAATAGATGGACAAACAGAGCAGATCAGGAAAAAATCAAGATGAACACTGGTTTTAATAGGAACAGTTTCTTTGTTATTAAGTCCAATGAAATGCTGACTACAATGATGTAGCACATAAAAGCTAAAAAAGAGGCATTGTACTGATAGTCTCCTTTACATGCAGATAAACGCTTGTTTGTCTGAGCGAAGCCCACATTAAGTTAATATTAACTTGATGTTATGTCCATTAGTTTTTGACGTGCTCAGCAATGGTTGAGGGATTGGAATTTTTAAAGAGGGCCTCAAAGTGTTGGGTTTTCCTATCATGAAGCCGTCTTTTAGTTTTATCAACGTAAGAACCATTACAACCCTAACAATTCTGAATTGTTGTAAACGATTAATGAGGTCCTTGCAAGGATCTTTAGATTAATACAAGAGTAGAATTTGCACACACATGATCTCAGGCGTTTTAGCGATTTGGTAGCTTTGCAAACCTAAGTAGGGAGTCAGGATAATGATCGATAATTTTTGTTAAGAACTGTATAGACACAGAGTTGTTAGGCTGATGTCTGCTTTTGTTCAAAAACATCGTTGATATGATAGTTGATTATGCTTTGTGGGTAGCCGTTGTTGGAAAGGAGTTCTCGAGCATCGTCGAAGACAGATTGTAGCACGGAAACCAGATGAATAACGACGGTGGTAGCGATATGTGAGGGACCGGATGAGGTCTATTTTGTACTTTTGTGGAGTGAACGACTCTTATTTCGTATAGAGACATTTGAAAGTTTTCTTTTGGTAGATTGATGCCATAAAACTGTTGTTTTGATTGCGTGTGACAAGAATATCCTAAAACGGAATTGCATTGTTCTGTTCAGATTCAATGATAAATTTATTATTGCTGTGAAAACTGAAAACAGTTCAGGAACTCAAATGCGCTGTGTATGTTGTGAAACATGGTAAAACATGTCATCAAATTAACGATACCAAGATACAGGACTAATTTTGGCGAGAATATCCTGTGCTATTTACCTCCGAGCAACGTGGGAAAAAAAATGGTGTCCCGGTTTACATTTGTGGACAAGGAAAAAAATCATATGGGCTTTCATCTTACTTTTAGAGGAGTACAATACAAAACTATTTTATTAATTTATTTCTCAGTAGTAAGACTAGCAACCTTTGTGGCATTACAGGGTTCCCACTCCACTTACAAGAAATCAGTGGGTAAAAGGAGTTGTTGCTTTCAGGTAACCTATTAACATTTCTTTATTTTATTTCATTTCCTTTTACTTCTTTCAACCTGTTATTGAGCTGGAGAGTGCTGTGTTACAGAAGTCACTCCCTCAATTAACCATTAATATTAACATTTAGTTGTCATTTAATTATTGTTATACATATACATTCTCGCCCTCACATACGCAACATTTCCTTTTACTTACTTTCTTACTCCAGAGAAATAAATTAATAAAACGCAACATTTCCTTTTATCCACTGATTTCTTGTCAGTGGAGTGGGAACCCTTTTTAGGGATTCCATATTCAACACCTATAATGCCACAAAGATTGCTAGTCTTTACTACTGAGAAATAAATTAATAAAACGCGTTAATATAAAAGCATACTTTTTATATGAGCTTCCACCTTACTTTTAGAGGAGCACAATACAAAACTTTTGGATGTTTACTTTGAGAAAACGTTTTAAAACGCTACGAGCCTGACGTTATAACTCAGTTAACTCCTGTTAAATCACGGGCTTAGCTGGACTCGGTTTCGCTAATACCAGATGAAAAATTCGTAAGTTCATAGCGTCTTTTTTTTACCGACCTTAAGTGTCGTTATATTAAATTCTACTTACTTTGAAGAATGTTTTATGCTAAAATTCGCACTTATTTGCTAAAAAAATGTGGGTTAGCTGATGTTAATTTTTATCGAACTGGCACTTTAAGGGTGACTTGTGCTGTTAAGTCACCTTTTAAGAATTCTTTTATTATTACTTTTGGTAGCTGCAAACAAGTATTGCATCAGTAATAGATCGTTTGTACTGTCACACAACGAAAAAAATCAATAGAAAAACTACTCAGTGGATAAACGTCAAGAAACTATAAAGTTATAGGACATAAGTAAAGAAGACACTTCTGCAGGCCTAAAGTCTCTGCGTCTTCCCAAAACTTCAGATATTTGTCGAAATGTTTTGGCGCAATTTTACAGAACCCAGTATCGAGTCGCCATATTGCTGGAGCTTTTTGCTCCACCAAGATGACGGCCAGAAAATAGGGTGAACATCTAGAAGACTGATTATCTGAACTGAGCCAACAAACATTTACAAAAGCTATTTCCCTAACACTTTAACTTCTGTAAAAGCTAAACATTAGATAAGTGCTTATTTTCCCATAACTCTGCACTTAAAAACTGTTCTGGTTTTCAAACTAAACACACTATTGAGCTGATATAAACTAAGTTCCCATTATGCCTTATGAGGATAAACACTTCCGTGGTTCTTTAGTTTTGGATTTGAAAAATTGATGATGTCACGTGAAAACCATGTATTATGTTGTTAACATTAGCATGGGCTCCTGATATTAATCTCTGCTTACTGTCATTTGTTGTAGTTGTTACTTCGTTGTCTGTGGTACGGAAATATTGCTAATTTAACAGAATATCAAAGTGAGGAATGATCATCGCAGTAAATTTTCCAATTCAAGCAATTGGAAAGACGAAGCCTGAAAAAATTAAGGCTTCAACGGGATTCGGACCCGTGACCTCCGCGAAATACCGGTGCGATGCTCTACCAACTGAACTATGAAGCCACACATTGGGAGCGAGGTCAATTTATTGAGTTCATACGTGAGGGTCGTGACCCATAATACCCTAGAGTTGTAACTCCCATAAGCCCCTGCGATATAAGTGTAATAAACAAGAAACCACATGGTCGAAAGTGTTGACTGTGTTTGTGGATTAGTTCGCTGTTTTCCTACTCGAGACGCTGTGGAAATCCTGCCTTGAAGTTCTATCCGCGAGCAAGTAACAAAATTGGTGTTACCGGCCGGGCAGTTCAGCCGATAAAAGGAAAGAAAGCCGTCGTTTACACGTCCAAATACCAGCCGATGTCATCGTGTGATGCGAATATGGCCGCCAGCCCAGTGAACTGTTCTGGTGAAGCCGATGCAACCAAATAGACGAGGTAAGAGATGAAGAACCTGTATTGTCGAGTAAAGTGTTTCGATAAAAGTTTAAGTAAGAAATGGCGGAGGAGCTTCAATTAAGAATTCACACGGAACTGTGTAAAGCGACCGTAGAAAATACCAAACTGGTTGCAAAGCATTTGAAGATAAATGAGGAGGAATTGAAGGACAAAACGAAGGTTCCGATCATCAATAAAATCACGAATGTTATCGAAAAAGAGTTAACAGGTGTGGAGGAAGAGGAAAAAGTGACTTTTCTCCAAGCTATTGCTGAGTTATTGGTTGACACTCCCCCGCCACTCGAAGAGGTTAAAGAAGATAAGAGTGAGTTAATGTCTTTAAAGAAAGAAATCGAAGAGCTTAAGCTTCTGCACAAACAGAAAACTACAGAATCGGAGAGTAAAGTAGATAGTGCGAAGGTCAAGCAGGAGTTAAATTCACAGTCAAGTGATGGCGTGTCACCCCCTTTGCATTCTCTTATTGAATCCAAGAGTGTACTTCGACGTCAGTTTAAGATTGCCGGCCAGATTGGTGATCCAGACCAAAAAGATAAATTGAATTACAGTTCATTACGGAAACAAACTGAAATGGGTGCTGAACAAAAGTACAAAGAGCATGAGATTGTGGAAGGAGTGATTCGTGCCATCAGTCCTGGGTTAGTTTTAAGAAGTTTTCTGGAATCCTTTAAGGACCTGTCACTTGACCGCCTGAAGAAGATTCTTCGTAGTCATTATCGGGTTAAGAATACTACAGAATTGTACCAGAGTTTAGCATCCATCTGTCAAAATGGGAAAGAAACACCTCAAGCATTCTTAATGCGAGCCCTCGACTTGAGAGAGAAGATACTCTTTGCAAGCCAGGAAGGGGAAGACCTATTGAAGTATGATGCTGGTCACATCCCGCAGCTCTTTTGCAGAACCGTTTAGACTGGCTTCCAGGACGACAGCATTAGAACTAAGCTCCGCCCATTCTTAAGCAATCCATTGGTTGAAGATGAAGAACCAATTCATCAACTCACCGTCCCAGTCTCGGCTGAGGAAGAAAGGATGACGAAACTAAAGTACCAATCAGTGTCGCAGGTCGGTTAGGAATCACTAGACCAACTAAAGTACCTCCTGGTAAAGTACCCACAACAAAAGAGGACGCCAAGTCAACTGACAGTACTAAAGCAGAACTTCAAGAACTTAAGGCTGCAGTTGAAGCACTTAAGAGCTTCTGCCTGAGAGACCGGGGCAGACTTGGAAATGAGGGTCGGCCGATTTTGCTTAAAATCGGTACACAATCTTGTTATGTGGACTTATGTAATATGCCAAAGTTTCAGCTTCAATGAGCTTTTTTTAGCCGAGTTCTAGATATCAGCCCCTCAGGGGTCCCCAGAGGCTTATTTTCAGTGCAATTTTGGCCACTTTTCAATCTCTCTGTCGGCAACGTACAATTAATTTTTGACAAAAATAGAACTAGCTATGTAATGCACTATTCTTAGCCTTTTATGGGTAAACAAATCAGCTCATGGGAATTTTTTGTTAGCCAGTGGCTGTTATGTCAACTTGGACCTATTTGTAGCATATGGGAAGCAACCGGAAATGGTCTTTTTTTCAGACCTTATATTTTCCATGCCCATGTTTTATATTGGGAAGTCTTAATATCCCTGCAAAGTTCAGCGCTTGGGTTAGTAATATCAAGAAAAAAATACTAAGGTTGAGGCTTTTTTACCAAGAAAAATATTACAAGAAGATGACTAACCTGGCCACTTCCGGTTAAAGTTTCAACAAATAGTGGCGGTAAAAATCAGCTGTTTAATTTTGATTAATAGCTTTCTTCTTCTAAGTTATGATTTTAGAGACTCTGAAGCTAGATGTAACCGAAAAGACTTGCCATTAATTAGCAACTTTTCATGTTTTTTTTTTTTGGGACCGATCAGATTTTGGTCCGGTGACGGTACGGTTATAAATTACGTGGAAGTAGTCTTGAAAATTATACAGATAATGGAGCGCCTGTGAACAAGGATATATTGTATACCTAACAACCCATCTCTTGCCGGTTAATAACAATCTACCATTGCATCTTTTTCGATCTAAACTGCAATCATGATAAGTGAACAACACTTGAGACTGCTTGAAAATCGCTTTGATTCTTTAGATTTCAAATACATGCAATTGTACTTAATTACAGTCTCACTTTTCCATTCTATATGCAAAAAGGATCTGAATAAATTCTCTTACTATAAGTGCTTACCTGGCGTCAGGTTTAGAGGCATGTCTCTTTTCTGTGATCTCTTAAAAGTGAAGCAACATTAAAGACCTTAGCCCAGCCATAAATTAGTCATGAGTACATCTTTGCGGCGAGTAATGCAAATTCAGGTCGATTCTTGTGTATTAGATGAGGTCGCGATATGCCAACTTATCTGTAGTTTTCTGGCTTTGATTGACTTGGAATTCAGTTTTTCTCGTCTAGATTCTGCTCCTTGATACTTCTGAGAATGATTGGTATAGAACTTGCATGAGAACTTGAAGAACTATAAAAGGATGTTTAATTATTAATACCCAGTCCTCCTGTACAAACGGCCTACGAATTATAAATTGGGATGTCTAAGATGGTTTTCCACGCAAAGTTGCTGAATGTCTGACTAAATTGCTAGAAAATGTCTTACTAGAACACTTTCCCTTACTCTATCCCTTTATTGCTTTCTTAGTCAACACAGTTCCATGGTGGTAAGCAAACTAAATCAGTGTAATGTATACCAAGATTGGACAGGGGAGGAGTGGATTTTCCTTCACTGGTTTGATAACTGGGGAAATACAATATTTCAGCTTTCTTGGAGTCTTATGAACTTGAACTTTTTTGGCACCTCAGCTGTAGAATTACCGGTTTACTCTGATTTCCCTAATTAGAAGCGATAATCCTCTGCGAAACCTCCATCCCACGCTATGACTTTAATAAATGGATTGATTGATTGATTGATTGATTGATTGATTGATTGATTGATTGATTGATTGATGCTTGCTGTACTAGCCTGAGTATCAGGCCTTTCTTAGCAAGAGGGTAGGGGTAGGGAGGAATTGCCGGGTGATTCCTTCTCCTACCCCGCTAGAAAGAAAAGCCTGATACTCAGGCTATTGCTGTAGGTGATATGGTAAAGTCGTCACTAGGCCCAGTGTCATATACCTGCCGGAGATTAAATTGGTTATTGCTCTTCCTCCCAGGATGATAATTACCGGCTCCCATTTATACATCTGGGTGGAGAGAGGGATTGTGAAAGAAAATTGCCTTTCCCAAGAAGACATGGCGGCGCCTTAGTATTTAGGAGCGCTCCATCCAGGGTCTATCCACCTAACCATTAGGCCACGACTCTGCTATGCCCTAGGTAGTTGCTTTAGCGTAAAGAAAATCTATCGCCAGCACTTTAAAAGAACGTTGCACGACATTCTGTCGGTTGATTTGTTATTTACCAGAAAAGAAACTGCGATCAATTAATTAAGCTAATTAAATGTTTTCAATCTGTTAGCGAATTTGTTTCATTTGAGTGCGCTTGAAAGGCAGAGGAGTAACAGTCTGGCTATTACAATTTAGTCTGCTGGAAAATTAAAAAAATTGAACATACGGAAGTTGATTCTCAACCAAGCTGGTTTGCTTGGCATCACAAAGGATGAATTCAAGACGATTGTTATTTGCCACGTCACCGCTGAAAATGCAGCAGTTTGGGTGACCAAAGTGGGCCATGTTAACATCGTTTCCTTCAAGAAAATCAAAGAGAAAAAAGAAATTGAAGAAATCGAGGAAAGTTACCGCTGACGTTCCAGAGAGCATGTTTCAGGAGCTCAACAAACTACAGATAAGTTAGCATATCGCGACCTCGTCACGTACGCCGGCATAAATCGACCTGAATTTTCATTACTGGCAGCAACGACGCACTCACGACCAATTTATCTCTGTGCTAAGGATTTTAATTTTGCTTCACTTTCAAGAGATTATAGGAAAGGGGCATTCCTCTAAACCTTAAGCCAGGTAAGCATTTCAGTATAGTAAGAGAATTTATCCAGACGGTCACACTTTGCATATAGACTGGAAGAATGAGACTGCAATTAGGTACAATTGCATGTATTTGAAATCTCCTAAAGGTTTAAAGCGATTTTCAAGCAGTCTCGCAAGAGACGTTGTGATTGCATTTAGAATGACTGCTAAGCTGTTTTCCCTCAGAAAAGAAGTCCCAAATAGGTGGATTGTAATACAAAAATGGGGCCACAAAGCTTGGCTTATTTCCTGATTTAATAAGCGCTTCATTACTTGGAGCCACAGGCTTGTTATTCAATTATCATGATAAACTTAATATTGCAGTTTAGACCAAAAAAGATGCATTGATAGATTGTTATTAACCGGCAAGAGATGGGTTGTTATAAGTATACAATATATCCTTGTTCATAGCCGCTTCATTGTCCGTATACATTTTCAAGACTACTTCCACGTACCGTTGCCAGAACAAAATCTGATCGGTCCAAAAAAAAAACATGAAAAGTTGCTAATTAATGGCAAGTCTTTTCGGTTACATCTAGCTTCAGAGTCTCTAAAAACATAATTTAGAAGAAGAAAGCTATTAATCAAAATTAAACAGCTGATTTTTACCGCCACGATTTGTTGAAACTTTAACCGGAAGTGGCCAGGTTAGTCATCTTCTTGTAAAATTTTTGTTCGTAAAAAAGTCTCAACCTTAGTATTTTATTCTTGATATTACTAACCCAAGGGCTGAACTTTGCAGGGATATTAAGACTTCCCAATATAAAACATGGGCATGGAAAATATAAGGTCTGAAAAACAGGCCATTTCCGGTTGCTTCCCGTATGCTACAAATAAGTCCAAGTTGACATAACAGCCACTGGCTAACGAAAAATTCCCATGAACTGATTTGTTTACCCATAAAAGGCTAAGAATAGTGCATTACATAGCTAGTTCTATTTTTGTCAAAAATTAATTGTACGTTGCCGACAGAGAGATTGAAAAGTGGCCAAAATTGTACTGAAAATCAGCCTCTGGGGACCCTTAAGGGGCTGATATCCAGAACTCGGCTAAAAAAAGCTCATTGAAGGTGAAACTTTGGCATATTACATAAGTCTACATGACAAGATTGTGTACCAATGTTAAGCAAAATCGGCCGACCCTCATTTCCAAGTCTGCCCCAGTCTCTCAGGCAGAAGCTCTTAAGACTGAGGTTAAGGCTAGGCCTGGTACAGACCCCCAGCCCGAACAAGGCAGAGGAAACAGATGGAGCAGCGGCAGAGGACAAGGAAGACATGAAACAAGACCACGCCCACCCAAGTGTTCAAAGTGCCTTGCGAAGGGAGAGCAGTGGTGTAATCATTGCTTCAAATGTGGAAGTGATAGTCACTATGCCATTGGTTGCCGTTATGGTGAGTTGTCTGGACAGCGGCCGTTAAACGGAAACCGGCTGCTTGTGCGGGACCAGAAGTAGCCGACATCTCACATACTTCCCACCAATGTAACTGCTGTGGCGGAGTAGAAATGCAAGCCCCATATCAGCGCTGTTCCAAATGTAAGGTGGTATGGTACTGTTCTCGGAGATGCCAAAAAAAAAAACAGTGGCCAAGCCACAAGAATGTATGCCAGGCTATCAAGGTGCTAACTTAAAGGGAGAACCCCAAATCCACTGAGACGGCATTTGTGAGCCACCTGACATCGACACAACATGCTAAGATCGTTAACCTTGTTGGGAGAAAATGCACCGTTAAGTGTCTCCTGAACGATTCGGAAGTATCAGCTCTTTGGGACACTGGGGCCCAGGTGTAAATAATGACCCAGGCAATGTTGGAGGAAACGGAACAGCAGTGAAAGACATTTCAGAACTGATTAATGTTGGACTTGATCTCACAGCGGCAAACGGAACCAAGATTCCTTTCATTGCTTGGGCAGACGTGAGAGTACGACTTCCATCACCAACAAAGGAAGGACGGGAAGTTCATGTTCCATTTCTTGTTACTATTGATCGTTTAGAAATGCCAATACTGGGCTATAATGTTATTGAAGAGTTGGTGAAAATGGATAGTCGAGAAGGAGAATGAACCTCAGGATTTGGTATCTTAAGTTCCCTCAAAGCAGCATTTGTAGATGGTGGTGAAAGTGAGTTGAAAGCCCTGATCAATCTCATCCAAGCCCCAGATGATGACTACCTGTGTAGTGTACGGACGCCAAAGAGAGACACTGTCATCCCGCGTGGTCAAGCCGTAAGACTGTGGTGTAGAGCAAACATCGACCCCGTGTTGCCTAATGTACGTGTGCTGTTTGAGCCTGATGAGCTGTCTCAGTGGCCAACAGGACTTGATATATATGAAACGTTGAAAACTGTTAAGAAAGGATCTGTGTCCCGAGTCGACATTGAAGTTCACAACACAAGTGATCACGATATTACTCTTCCACATCGTACCTTGCTGGGTAGATTGCAACTCATAAAATCTGTTACACCTATGGAAGTTACATTAGCCTCGACAGCAGATAGTAAAGAACCTGAATCTCAATTTGCTGATGCTCTGAGTATGGGTATTACAGAAGGAGATACCGAGTTAGACGCCGCTACCCCTGAAGTTTATATTACCGGTCTAACCATGCAACAGCAGGAAGTAGTCCGGAAGATGTTGAAAGAGGAAGCTGCATCATTTGCAAAGAATGATGATGATAATGGATGTATAGAAGATCTTGAGATGGATATTGACTTGTCAGACAATGCACCAGTCCCACGACCCCTTTATCAAGAAGTGAAACACGACATTGAAGATCTACTCAACAAGCAGTTCATCACAAAATCACGATCATCATATTCATCTCCAGTAGCGCGCATCAGAAAAAAGGATGGAACTTTACGTCTGTGTGCGGACTATAGAGAATTAAACCGTTGTAGCACTCCTGACCGACACCCAATCCCAAGCATCCAAGAAACTTTGGATAGCTTAGGCGGGAGCTCTTGGTTCACGGTATTAGATCAGGGAAAGGCCACCATCAGGGCTTTATTTCACCAAAGAGCCGACCGTACACCGCTTTTATCACTCCATGGGGTCTCTACGAGTGGGTGCGTATACCCTTCGGCCTAACGAACGCACCTGCAAATTTTCAAAGGTACATGGAGCATTGTCTTGGAGAATTAAGAGACGAAATAGCCATCCCATACTTGGACGATGTTATTGTGTTCAGTAAATCGTTTGAGGAACACGTTGAACATGTCCGAAAGGTACTGCGTCGACTTCGACAACAGGGTATTAAACTCAAACCGCGAAAATGTAAACTGTTCCGAAGAGAAGTTTGTTTTCTGGGGCGTATTGTTTCAAGGGAAGGTTACAGAGTTGATCCCAGTGGAATAAATGCTGTTACCAGTCTTGCAGAAAAAAATGCCATCGACAGTTGGTGAAGTGAGACAGTTGGTTCGATTCCTGTGTTATTATCGTCGTTATATCCCAAATTTTGCCAGGCTTGCTAAGCCCTTGTATGAACTGTTGAATAAAACATCACAAGGAGTCACACCCAAGAATGCCTCTAGAAGGTCCCAGACAAAAAGAATGGCCAACTACCATCTGGAGCACAAATTAGGTGGACTGAAACACATCAGCAATGGTTAAATGAACTGATTGGATATCTCACCACACCACCAATTATGGCCCATCTAGATTATGAAAAACCATTTATTGTCCACACAGACGCCTGCAAGGATGGCCTCGGGGCAGTTCTCTATCAGCGCCAAGATGGGAAAATTAGAGTCATCTCATATGCATCGCGTACTCTCACAGCAGCTGAAAAAAACTACCATCTCCATGCTGGAAAATTAGAATTTCTTGCTCTGAAATGGGCAATTACAGAGCAATTTCGCGACTACCTGTTTTACGCGCCTGAGTTCACGGTATATACTGACAACAACCCTTTGACATACGTACTAACTTCTGCCAAGCTGAATGCAGCAAGTCTACGCTGGGTTGGAGAATTAGCAGATTTCAGGTTTCAAATCAAATACCGTCCTGGGAAGTCCAATACTGATGCTGACACATTGTCACGACTGCCGTTAAACATTGAAGACTATATACAAACATGTTGTCAAGGAAGTAGCTCGGAGGTTGTACAAGCTGCTATCTGTTCTGCACGACTTCAAAACCAAGGCGATCTTCCATGGTTAACAGCCCTGACGGATTCAATAACTGCCATTGATGAGGACTACAACAGTCCAAGCATGCAGCAGCACATTGACCTTCGGCAAGCTCAAGCATTAGACCCTGTGATAAGTAGAGTTGTGCATCTTTTTAAGACAGGAAAACGTCCCTCAGCAAAGGAGAATAAAGGTGAATCAAGGGAAGTTCAGCGAATGTTACTTGATGTTATCTTGTACCGTAAAACAAGCCTGAATCAACAAGTTGTGTTACCCCGGCAGCCTCGCCTGACCATCTTTAATGAACTTCATGAAGACATGGGCCACTTAGGCGTTGAAAGAGTATTTGACCTGGATAAGTCACGGTTCTACTGGCGAAATATGAAGGACGACATAACACACTATGTTACTAAAGTCTGTCGATGTTTGAAACAAAAACCACCTGCAATGAAACAGCGAGAGCCATTGCAGCTCATCATTACCACAGCGCCCTTTCAGATGGTATCAGTGGATTTCCTCCATCTTGAAGCCAGCACAGGAGGTTACGAATACATTTTGGTCGTTATGGATCACTTCACGCGTTACGCTTAGGCTTACGCAACCAAAGACAAGTCTGCGAAAACAGCTGCAGAAAAGATATACAACGACTTCATTTTGCGTTTGGACTCCCTGAAACAATCCACCATGATCAGGGCGGTGAATTTGAAAATAAACTGTTTTACAACTTGGATAAACTTATTGAAGCCCGTCACTCCAGAACAACACCATATCATCCGGAAGGAAATGGACAAGTAGAAAGATTCAACAGGACACTCCTATCCACGCTCCGGACTCTGCCCGAAAAGCACAAGTCGAGATGGCGCGATCATCTTAATAAAGTGGTACATGCGTACAACTGTACAAAGAATGATGCCACGGGCCACGCACCATTCTTCCTACCGTTCGGGAGAGCTCCCCGCCTTCCCATTGATCTGATGTTCAATCTTAAGCCTCCCAGTGGGTTTAGTTCCTACCCAGAGTACGTCAAGAAGTGGATAAATGCTATGTCAGAGGCGTACAAGATTGCCTCAGAAACTGCCCAGCGGAATGCCCAGCATGGGAAGAAGCAGTACGACAAGAAGGTGCACAGGATTTTGTTGGAGCCAGGTGATAGAGTTCTCGTCCGAAACATGAGTAAACGAGGAGGTCCAGGAAAGCTGATATCGTATTGGGAAAATGAAGTGTATGTTGTCGTAGAACAAAAAGGTCAAGACTCTCCAGTATATGAAGTTCGATCCGAGTCTGGAACAAAGAAAAGGCTACTACACCACAACTTGTTGTTACCTTGCACATACTTGCAAGTGGAAAAGGCTGATGTAAGACCCAATGATAAAGACAGTGCTAGACAACGAGATTGAAAGCCTTCGTCACAGCTCAGTAAGCAGTTGAATCGAACGTGTACAGTCAGTCAGGCCGATGATGATGAAGACATCCCATCCTTCACGCCTGACCAACTGCAGTTCGAACCTCCTAGTAACACTGTTGGACGCCCCGAAGCAGCAGAGTTAAGTTACCGATGGTACTGCTGACCACTTACTGGAAGTAGAACCTGAGCTACCTGACATTGACTTGCAGAATGAGTACACACCTCATGTAGAACCCGAGCAGTCCCAGTCTCCTACATCTCAACCTGTCGAAACCCGACAGCCACGAATCAGAAGACCACCTGTCCGTATGACGTATGATGTCCCTGGCCAGTCTTCATTCTATCCAGGAGTAACTACTAATATGCATATGGTTTCAGCTACACCATCGCGCACAATGCCACGACATATCCGGGACTTTTCCGCACTTTGCGGCGCTAAAATTGAAAGGCAATTAGGGAAATGTACAGAAACAATAAAAGAAATCGACCAAAACTCGGCAGAACCGCTCGAAAATTCTTTCTTTGCGGGATAACTATTCAGTTTACAGTTTAGTATTCATATGGCTTTGGTAGATGAGAAGTCAATAAAGAAAATGTGACTGTTATTACGCATGTGGTTCACTGGGAAGTGTTTTTGTTTGGCTTCAAAAGTAGCTATTTCGGCGCTCCCTTTATATGGCCTTGACTCTTTTAGAAGTAAAATTTTGAGAAGCAATGTGTGAGGAAATAAGTATTCATATGGCTTTATTTGTTTGACACTTTAAGATTGCCCAGCCGAATTTTTGCGGAATTCCGACCAATGCAAGTATTTTTTTTTCCACCTTTCGTGCAGCCAACTCTCGCAGCTCTTCGCTTCTTCACCAAGGCTTGCATGACAATAGCTCGGGCTCGCTTTGAAATTCCCGCGAGAGTTAAAACGGATCCAATAATTATCTCGCACAAACAATGGAAGACAATGGAAGACAATGCTCGCTCAGGCTTAAGAAGCGTTCAAGCAGAAATGTAATTAATTTTTGCTTTCCCAAACCGTCGTACGAATAGAAAAGACCTATGTTGTCTTTTAAGTCCTTGATCAACGTACAGACTTAACGTAAACCGATCGAGTAATAGACTGTGTCTAATGAAATATTTTGACCGGTCGAGTAATAGAGGGCAACGATAAAATAGATGCAAGTGTTTCGCGCACTGCACTTTCCATTTGACATCGCTTTGAGAGAAGAATTTTTTTTTTGTGGGAAAACTTTTGGCTTCCGCGCTCAAACCATTGCAAGTGTGACATGTGAAGAAAAAAAAGGAGAGAATGCCACTGCATGCAACACGACTTTGTTGACAAAAGTCTTTTTGAAAAGCGTACGCCGCATTTAAATCAGAGCGACAGCCGCCGATTCATTGACGAAAGCAGTCGGAAATCCGAAAGCTTAATCTATGCCATTATGTTTCAGTGCATTGAAAAACTGGGCACTGCAAGTGCATGTCGTGAAAGACAATAGCATTCTGTGCGATGCCAAATCTGCCTCCAATGTGGCTACGTATGGTACCTCACCACCAACCACTTTGGTACTGTCCACAGTATGGCTTTCAAGCTATGCCTTTGTATACCCAGTTTGCTGGTAAACACTAGAACAGTCTAGAAGGATATCTAACCCATTACCAAGATACTGCATGAGAACATTTTTTGTTATCTTTGTTGTTGATCGAAAACTAGGACCAAGTGAACATGTCTGCATTGACATTATAAGTATTTTGTGCCATCATTGAAGGAACAAGGACTTGTGTGCACACTTTTGCAAAGTGTGATAACTTGACGATTAGCTGTTCATCGTACATTCTGTGGACCACAGATGAAAAAAAAGTTGATTTATGTGTAGCATCTGTAGAACTCGGAGATATTGTGAGCCGTTTAGTTTTCAAATGTAATAGAGGACATTTTTTTTGAGGGGAGAAGAGAGTGAGGGTCGTGACCCATAATCCCCTAGAGTTGTAACTCCCATAAGCCCCTGCGATATAAGTGTAATAAACAAGAAACCACATGGTCGAAAGTGTTGACTGTGTTTGTGGATTAGTTCGCTGTTTTCCTACTCGAGACGCCGTGGAAATCCTGCCTTAAAGTTCTTTCGGCGAGCAAGTAACACATACTGCGATGATCATTCTTCACTTTGATCTACAGCCGCAGTTCAAATATATGAATTATTTCATATCTACTTCACAGCATTTCACCCCTCGCGGGAGATATGAACTCAATAAATTGACCTCGCTCAGTTGGTAGAGCATCGCACCGGTATTTCGCGGAGGTCACGGGTTCGAATCCCGTTGAAGTCTTGATTTTTTCAGGCTTCTTCTTTCCAATTGCTTTAATTGGAAAATTTACTGCGATGATCATTCTTCACTTTGATCTACAACCGCAGTTCAAATATATGAATTATTTCATATATACTTCACATCTCTTAACAGAATATCGCGCTCTTCAAATTATCGTTCTCTTAATCCTAGAGGAATTATTGTACTCCTAACATTGGACTACTACAGGCATTTGTTCACTAATGCATTATTGGTTCTGCAGAACACAATTTGTTTCTTCTAATCCACAAGAGCAAAACTATTTATTTTTTCTAGGAATCCTGTTAGTTCCGATGATGAAGCTATCTATATCAAAGAAGATCATTCGCTCCTTGCAAAAGCATATGAGCTCGCTCTCTTGGCCTCAGGGTTCAACAAATCTAAAGGAGCATTTAGACCATGTCCCTTGGGAACATTTACAAATCTTTCATCTGAAGGAGCTGACGGATGTCTTAATTGCCCACCAGGTAACTTCTAGTTTCTTTGTTTTTTTAATTAAGTGAGGAGTTTGTGTTTTAAGAGTATTGGATGGAAAATTTAACTTAAAGGAGCAGTGTCACGAGGATTTTGCTGTTTAAGGCCAATTCTGTGCTAAAATCATTCCTTTGAGGTTTTAATCATTAACAAAATGCTTCTGTAAAGCTACAACGAAGATATCAGTTGAATTTTATCACAGAGGGCAAACCTTAATAAATTTCTTGAGAATTTTTGGA
>JAHPZR010000400.1:12500-15000 GCA_019787425.1 Platygyra sinensis | reverse complement strand
GTTTAAATGGACCTATTAAGCAAATTTAGTTAACTGGTGAGGTTCCTCAAACAACAAGTCTGCATTTAGCGTCCATAGTTTCACGCGCCTTGCAGCCGCAAGATGGCAGGATTCCATGTTCCGTGGACAGAAATCTTGAAATTTTTTTAACTTCCCACATTGATTTTTTGTTCATTTTTGGACAAGGTGGAGATAATTGTAAATTAAATCTATTTCTGAAAAGAAAAGTAGGGGTCACCGAACGTCCAAGATCGTTAAATCCAAGCAAAGCTGTAGCAATGGCAATCTGCCTTATCATTTGTTCATTTTATTACTTAGCGCGCGCGCTCGATGCATGGCGTGGCATGTGATTCGCGTGCGCAGTAAGGATGCGCTGAAACAATTAGCGCGAAAGGGTTTTTAGCTGCACGCGCGCGCGCAAACTACACACGCCATTACTAAGATGCACGCGTCAGCGGAATGAATCAAAATCAGAGAGAGAAGAGTAGAGAAAATAGATCTTTTAACACGTTAATGCAAATGTGAACGGTAAATCTCTTCCAAATTGGTTTTGGTTACTTTCTTGTAACCCGTAAAACGATCGTAAGGAAAAATATCTCCTTGTCACAAAGAATACGTCCGGATGGAAGCCGGTCGTTTCGCATGCGTAGGAACTCGATTGAGCGCGCGTGAACAACTTCGCGCATGCGTAAAGTGGGATCTAGTCGACCGTGACTTTTTCATATTTTCCAACTTCGTGCGCTAATATTTTCGCTTCCAATCGGTGAATTTTTTCAAATTTTTGGTGACAACTAAGATCAATCGGATGCGTATATATACCAAATTTCAAAAAATTCTGTAGGTGGGAAAAAAATTAAAGAGCAATAGTCGAAAATAAGGTTTTTACTTTCTTCTGTCCTACAGAATTTTTTTCAATTACATATTTTTGACGATCATTCCTAATAACATGTAATATAGGAGTTTGAGAAGATTTCACCGACCCGTTCTCTTAATAACACGATAGCTTTCGATTTTGGGGGTGCAACTGAATGCGTTTATATCGTTGCCATGGTAACAGGTTTTCTGCGAAAAAATATGATGTAATGATTCTATGACGTTTCATTTATGTCTGTGGTAAATTCATACTGATACGACGAACCAAACTGTAATTGGAAAAGAATTTGTAAAACTAGTCTGGGGAAAATGAAAACTATTCGAGCCACCTTAAAACCTTCTTGACAAAACAGTAATTGTAAGTTATTTTTGAGCCTTGAACTATCAAGCTACATACAGGCAGCTGATGACTCAAAATGTACTTACAGTCCAGCATAACACTCTGCACCTTTTAAAAAAAAACAAAAAAAATTAATAAATAACACTCTGCACTATCTGAGATTGTCTCACTAGTTTCTATTTTGATTGCGTATATTTTCATTTCTTTCCATTTTTTGTTCTTTTCTCCTCAAAAACTGACATATTGTACTATTATAATGCTGGGCCACCATACTGTACTGATGACACTGAAAAGGTTGATGACAGTATGTTTTTTCGGTATATGCTGGCTTGAATTCCAGTACCGATGGTAATTTGTGAAAGACGATGACGCAAAAATATACGAAAAAGAAAAGATAGTAACGAAGCTACTCTACATTCTTGTGCAGTTAATTTATGCATTGTATGGAATGAGACTAAAGTAGCTAACGAAAAAGGACGATTGTCTTATTCGTACAAAGGCTATTTATTCCGTTACGTTAAGAGGTGTCAAACATTTCCGAAACGAAAGGATATTCCTGATAAGATATTAGACATCGCGCGCATAAGATATATCGTCGTCACAGTATTCAGGTAGTAGTAGCTTGATTTGATTTAAACTTAGTGGGTAGCATTGTTACGTTTTTCGTCTATGTTCCTTTTGCATTCTCAAAACGTATCGAAAGTGTTGAAAAACTTCCCCGCTGGTTAATAATTAATTAGAAATGGTTAATCGTAATGTTAGTTAAATGTTAACTTCATTTAATTAAGTCCAGTCCAGATTTCAGTCCTGGTTTACCAGTTGGCGCAGCAATTACGGAACAATGCTTTTCATGTCGAAACAAATCAGTCTGGCAAAAATTAGCTTGATCCTACACAGAAATGAAAATCGAGGCAAAAAGGGCCGAGCCAGTCGTGGCACATGATGAAAAGTCAAAATTTTTCATATTCTTCCCAGAGATAGCCTATGGTAAGCCTAGAAATGTGGTGTGATTTTTTTCCTTAAAATATTTTTTAAAACCCGCCAAAAAATCAAAAAGCTGTTGCCGTCCCACGTCTGATCAAAAACACTCAAAATCCAGTGACCAGTACCTTATCATAAACTTTGCTCTGTTTAATTTCCATCAAAATAATACTCCAGTTTGAGCCTGGAAATTTATTTTTGAAAAGTTTACAAGTCTTTTGAGTCCAATTTTACTTCTGTTGGTTAATTTTCAAGGCGACGACGAGCCGCTTAAAATCACTAAAATTCACTTCCTAAAAATTCTTA
>JAHPZR010000400.1:0-10000 GCA_019787425.1 Platygyra sinensis | reverse complement strand
TTCCCGAGGGTGTCCGCTTACGAGAGAGTTGACTGTATCTACCTTGCTACGTCTGGAATGATCTTCCTTGGTTCGATTTTAGAAGATGTAAATGATCAAAAGTCGAATTTTGTTGAAAAAGACGACCTTTTACCGTATAAATTTTTTCTGTGAAAAGAGGGACTGTCATTCCAAACGTGAGAGAATGGAAATAATTGACCTGCATCTAAACCGTGCTTTTGCAGGATGATTTTACTAAAAACCGCCACCAATTTCTCAATAGCCTGCGTAGCTGGCGGGTGCGTGAGCGGGCGAGCGGGCAGCCATATTCCATCGCGGGCGAAGCCCGCATGGAATTCACAATCCTCTGACGGCTTCCCCACTCGCGTTCCCGGCTTCGCAACAAACAAATGCACTCGCGCGCGAAATCCCGCCAGGTACGCAGGCTAATTTCTCAAATAATGGCTTTTTTGCGCTTAACGTCACGTGGCATGTCGCGTGACCCCTCAGAGGTACTAATTCTACACTTATGTCCAGGATTGAACGCAGTTACAAATTTTGCGATTTTTCGTTAAACTCTACAAGATATACAAAAATCTCGTATTCAGACTGAACTCTACTTTACAACTAGAAACTAATCTTTATCCATCAAAAGAGAAATTCTGAAAAAATGTGCAAAACGTTATGATGTGCTGCGTACATAAGTACAATGCGAAAGCAAACCATGCCTCTGTGGGATTCATCTCGTCATAGAGATAAAATATTTTCAAAAAGCTGAAAGACTAAATTCACGTTATGAAATGCCTCTTCTTCTAAATATAATTTTTTGCAATGAAGCGACGTAAATGGATAAACATTGCTTAGGTGTTTTGTACACTCAGTACGTGACAATTTGATCAGTTTTATCACTTCTCGCGTGGCGCGTGACACAAAGCACGTAATCGATCGGCTTTACACCGCCAGGTTAAAAAAATAAGGCTATGTTCTGAGAGAAATGCATGCGTAGTTTTAGCGCATGGATTACATCACTGTAAGAAATTGGCTTCACAATGTGGACTTCACAATCTTTATTTCATCCATCTGAGGACTGTAACTTCACAATCTCATACAATCGGTTAACAATCTTTTCCAAACACTTCTACTCTTTCCTTTCTCACTTCGACAATCAACATCTCGCCCTTCTCTCTCAAGCACATGATTAATCTGTCAATCAACTTGAAGCTAACACGTGACCAGAAACGTAACGCGTAACGCAATGCGTAACGCCAACAACGGATTTCTGACAATCACATCAGTATTTTTTCCTGTTTGAAATCATTGCATGAAAGGTTTTATTTGCAGAACTCCGACACTGAAACGTAAGACCACAAAATAACGTAAAAAGAATGGCTGTATGGAAATGTAAACAAACAATTTCTAGCACAAAGTGTAATATGCATTGAAAAACTAACGGCTGCCATGGAAAATGAACTTGTTTAAAACGAATAAACACCAGTTTTGTTTTCCTTTTAAAATCATTGAAGAGGAAACTTCTGTGCACATATTGTTGCGGATGGGACAAAAAATTAAACGTTACTGCAGCTGTATAGGCGCTAGTCCATTGTCACAGTTTGATTATGATTGAATTACGCGATATCGTTTCGTTAGACAGCCCCGCTAAACAACAAGTTCTTTTCTTTAGACAACCTTTCAAATAAAAATTGTTTGCTTTGAACGTCTTATTAAATTTTTGGCAATGCGTGACAAAATCCCATCAATTGACCATTACGTGAAGTCGACATCAAACGCCATATTTACATTTCGACGAGAACAGAACATAAGCTTTTCTCTTTACAAGCAAGGGACTGACGCGAGAAGGCTACTTTTATGGATTGCTGTTTTAGAACAAAGGACAGAAATGTGCTTGATTTTCTCGGATTCACTGGTTGAATGTCAATGAGAAAATGACGTACTTCCCCGAACACCACGCGCCGCAATGATTATCGTGATAATAATAATCGTGATAATAATAATCGTAATAAGTCAACAAGAGCCAAGGTTCTTCACAGACTTTATTGCACAAGGCAACATGGCTTACTCACACGAGGAAAGACAACCTAACTTACAATGAATCATGGGTACGTCATGTCACGTTACATCATAAACATGTCACGTTAGAGCATGTCGGATAACACGCTCTCTTCTTACAAAATCATCTAACTAAGTATGCGTTATAAAGTTACTCCAAGAAGATTGGAGAAAGAAACATGAACCGATAGTGTCAATAGTTCCATATGTGAGCATTGTCACTGCGCTAAAACTACGCATGCATTTCTCTCAGAACATAGCCTTATTTTTTTAACCTGGCGGTGTAAAGCCGATCGATTACGTGCTTTGTGTCACGCGCCACGCGAGAAGTGATAAAACTGATCAAATTGTCACGTACTGAGTGTACAAAACACCTAAGCAATGTTTATCCATTTACGTCGCTTCATTGCAAAAAATTATATTTAGAAGAAGAGGCATTTCATAACGTGAATTTAGTCTTTCAGCTTTTTGAAAATATTTTATCTCTATGACGAGATGAATCCCACAGAGGCATGGTTTGCTTTCGCATTGTACTTATGTACGCAGCACATCATAACGTTTTGCACATTTTTTCAGAATTTCTCTTTTGATGGATAAAGATTAGTTTCTAGTTGTAAAGTAGAGTTCAGTCTGAATACGAGATTTTTGTATATCTTGTAGAGTTTAACGAAAAATCGCAAAATTTGTAACTGCGTTCAATCCTGGACATAAGTGTAGAATTAGTACCTCTGAGGGGTCACGCGACATGCCACGTGACGTTAAGCGCAAAAAAGCCATTATTTGAGAAATTAGCCTGCGTACCTGGCGGGATTTCGCGCGCGAGTGCATTTGTTTGTTGCGAAGCCGGGAACGCGAGTGGGGAAGCCGTCAGAGGATTGTGAATTCCATGCGGGCTTCGCCCGCGATGGAATATGGCTGCCCGCTCGCCCGCTCACGCACCCGCCAGCTACGCAGGCTATTGAGAAATTGGTGGCGGTTTTTAGTAAAATCATCCTGCAAAAGCACGGTTTAGATGCAGGTCAATTATTTCCATTCTCTCACGTTTGGAATGACAGTCCCTCTTTTCACAGAAAAAATTTATACGGTAAAAGGTCGTCTTTTTCAACAAAATTCGACTTTTGATCATTTACATCTTCTAAAATCGAACCAAGGAAGATCATTCCAGACGTAGCAAGGTAGATACAGTCAACTCTCTCGTAAGCGGACACCCTCGGGAATTGAAAAACGTGTCCGTTAGTAGAGCTGTCCGCTTACGAGAATTATTCCCGTAAGCGGACACCAAAGAAAAATAGGGTGGATGTCCGCTTACGGGAGAGTTAATTAGCGGGTGTTAATTGTGTTTTATTGCGTAGACAAAAATAGCAACTGAAGATATAAAGAGAAACTCTTTATTGATGTCAAATGTTAAAACTCGAAAAAATATATATATATTTCTTCTACATTTAACAAACCGTTCAACGGGACTTATTGCTGCCGTCCATATATGTAACTCTGGTGCTTCTTAAAAACATAACTCTTCTAACAAAACGTTCAACGGGACTTATTGCTGCCGTGCATATATGTAACTCTGGTGTTTCTTAAAAACATAACTCTTCTAACAAAACATTCAACGGGACTTATTGTTGCCGTTTATAAATGTAACTTTGGTGCTTCTTAAAAACATAACTCTTCTTATAAAACGTTCAACGGGACTTATTGTTGCCGTCTATAAATGTAACTTTGGTGCTTTTTAAAAACATAACTCTTCTTAATGTCAAACGAACGGACAGCTTGCTTTGCCGCGGACAAATTGAAATTTGTAAAAAGCGATCCCCGCTGTTCTGTTGCTCTGTTAAAGGTCATATTTTTGTTGATTTATTGCAAATTACAGACAAATTTCATTGCCAAGAGTCAATTACGTACATGGTGTGTCCGCTTACGAGAGAGCGTAAACAAAAGAAAAATCCAATTTTCATTTTCAAAAGTGTCCGCGTCCGCATACGAGAGAGTGTCCGTTTACGGGAATGTGTAAATAGAAAGTTTGACTGAGAGGTAAACGGGGATTTAAAAAGCCGTCCGTAAGTAGAGCTGTCCGCTTACGAGAGTGTCCGTTAGCGGAGAGTTGACTGTATTTCAATTTGCAACGAAAACGCTCATTTATTGATCAATAGACTGAAAATTCGCCACCAATTCACCGACTTACCAAATTTTAACAAAATCATCACGTGACACGCCACGTGGTCAAAATGATATGTTACGGCAAGGCAGGACGCCGAGTTTTATGATCAGGGAAAAGTTCAGCTTGGTAAAACAAAATATACCTGTCCAACCATATTTCTACTTTAAATTCCTGACCTAGGCCTTAAACTGATTGAGTCATGATTTTAAACGAAATGCCCAATGCCAAGCCAGGCTGAAAAACACACCATATTTCAGTCCAATGTGTATAAAATTTGCACCTTATTCTGACATAAACAGCCCAAAAGCCATACCCTTTGGGGCCGCCCATACCTCTGATAACCCATATAGCGGAGTAGTCCCAACCTCTTCCCCTTCCGAGCCCAGAACACATAAATGCACCGTTTCTCTGTCCGGAAATTTCGGCGCCATATTTTACGGGTCACGTTTGGATCCTTTTGCCTTTAAAATATATTTTTTTTACTTTGAACGTCTTATTGAATCTTTCTATTTATTATCCTTTTAACCATTTTTGGCAATGCGTGACAAAAATCCTTTCAAGTGACTATTGTGTGACAGACAAATTAGGTCCACTTCCGACGTTAATATTACCATTTTAGCAGGCAACATGCGAGAGGATTGGAACAGCACATGAGTGTTTCGTTTTAGCAAGCAAGGGACTGACAATGGAAGGCTTCACTACTTTTTTGGATTGTTGTTTAAGAACAAGGGCTAGCAATGAGGTTAGGAATGAGGTGGATTACCTTGGGGGCATTGATTGAATGTCAGTAAGGACGATGTACTATGTCGAACTCCACTCATCGCAATGGTTATCGTGTAGGATTCTGAATACGCCAGCACTAATATTAAACAATAATTGGATGAGGTTGAGCATCAGATACCATGAATTATCAAAACCGAGGTCTGTGTTATCTGCCTCAGCCTTCGGCTTCGGCAGATAACACAGACACGAGGTTTTGATAATTCATGATATCATGCGAAAACCGAATTCAATAATTGTTTTATTATACATTTTTCACATAATTCATCCTCAGAAACAGAAGCGAAGCGTTCAGCGATTTTGTTTCTGAGGAGAACACTCCAAAGGGCTTAGTAACCAGGCAGACGTTGAACTTGACATGATAAATGCAATATCTGCAGGAGATATTGCATTTATCATGTCAAGTTCACAAGCTATTGTGAATTGATTGAATGCTCTCCACCAATCAGATTTTTCATTGTGAGTCTGATGTAAAATAATAGAATGTAATTACAGAAGGTGAGCTAAACATGACTTTTCTACAATAGCAATCAAATTCAAGAAGACATTTTCAGGTTCCTTTTGATTATCTGGTCACGGGCACTTGCCTATTGTTTTCTTTTCTAGTAGGTTAGTGTTGTGATTATCACGATTTTGAGAGCGGTAGTACTCAACGCTGATGTAAAGCCCGAAAATAATTTTTATACCAGGTTTTACACTGACATTTCGTCTTTCGAAACGTCAATATCTTAGGTGTTTTACCGGGTAGCGAATTTGCCGATTGAAAAAGTGTGCATAATTAAGAATTTTTAGGAAGTGAATTTTAGTGATTTTAAGCGGCTCGTCGTCGCCTTGAAAATTAACCAACAGAAGTAAAATTGGACTCAAAAGACTTGTAAACTTTTCAAAAATAAATTTCCAGGCTCAAACTGGAGTATTATTTTGATGGAAATTAAACAGAGCAAAGTTTATGATAAGGTACTGGTCACTGGATTTTGAGTGTTTTTGATCAGACGTGGGACGGCAACAGCTTTTTGATTTTTTGGCGGGTTTTAAAAAATATTTTAAGGAAAAAAATCACACCACATTTCTAGGCTTACCATAGGCTATCTCTGGGAAGAATATGAAAAATTTTGACTTTTCATCATGTGCCACGACTGGCTCGGCCCTTTTTGCCTCGATTTTCATTTCTGTGTAGGATCAAGCTAATTTTTGCCAGACTGATTTGTTTCGACATGAAAAGCATTGTTCCGTAATTGCTGCGCCAACTGGTAAACCAGGACTGAAATCTGGACTGGACTTAATTAAATGAAGTTAACATTTAACTAACATTACGATTAACCATTTCTAATTAATTATTAACCAGCGGGGAAGTTTTTCAACACTTTCGATACGTTTTGAGAATGCAAAAGGAACATAGACGAAAAACGTAACAATGCTACCCACTAAGTTTAAATCAAATCAAGCTACTACTACCTGAATACTGTGACGACGATATATCTTATGCGCGCGATGTCTAATATCTTATCAGGAATATCCTTTCGTTTCGGAAATGTTTGACACCTCTTAACGTAACGGAATAAATAGCCTTTGTACGAATAAGACAATCGTCCTTTTTCGTTAGCTACTTTAGTCTCATTCCATACAATGCATAAATTAACTGCACAAGAATGTAGAGTAGCTTCGTTACTATCTTTTCTTTTTCGTATATTTTTGCGTCATCGTCTTTCACAAATTACCATCGGTACTGGAATTCAAGCCAGCATATACCGAAAAAACATACTGTCATCAACCTTTTCAGTGTCATCAGTACAGTATGGTGGCCCAGCATTATAATAGTACAATATGTCAGTTTTTGAGGAGAAAAGAACAAAAAATGGAAAGAAATGAAAATATACGCAATCAAAATAGAAACTAGTGAGACAATCTCAGATAGTGCAGAGTGTTATTTATTAATTTTTTTTGTTTTTTTTTAAAAAGGTGCAGAGTGTTATGCTGGACTGTAAGTACATTTTGAGTCATCAGCTGCCTGTATGTAACATTGATAGTTCAAGGCTCAAAAATAACTACAATTACTGTTTGTCAAGAAGGTTTTTAAGGTTTGGCCTCGAAATAGTTTTCATTTTCCCCGGACTAGTTTTACAAATTCTTTTCCAATTACAGTTTGGTTCTAACGTATCAGTATGAAATTTACCACAGACATAAATGAAACGTCATAGAATCATGCATCATATTTTTTCCAGAAAACCTGTTACCATGGCAACGATATAACGCATTCAGTTGCACCCCCAAAATCGAAAGCTATCGTGTTGTTAAGAGAACGGGTCGGTGAAATCTTCTCAAACTCCTATATTACGTGTTATTAGGAATGATCGTCAAAATATGTAATTTAAAAAAATTCTGTAGGACAGAAGAAAGTAAAAACCTTATTTTCGACTATTGCTTTTTAATTTTTTTCCCACCTACAGAAATTTTTTGAAAATTGGTATATATACGCATCCGATTGATCTTAGTTGTCACCAAAAATTTGAAAAAAATTCACCGACTGGAAGCGAAAATATTAGCGCACGAAGTTGGAAAATATGAAAAAGTCACGGTCGACTAGATCCCACTTTACGCATGCGCGAAGTTGTTCACGCGCGCTCAATCGAGTTCCTACGCATGCGAAACGACCGGCTTCCATCCGGACGTATTCTTTGTGACAAGGAGATATTTTTTCCTACGATCGTTTTACGGGTTACAAGAAAAGTAACCAAAACCAATTGGAAGAGATTTACCGTTCACATTTGCATTAACGTGTTAAAAGATCTATTTTCTCTACTTTCTCTCTCTGATTTTGATTCATTCCGCTGACGCGTGCATCTTAGTAATGGCGTGTGTAGTTTGCGCGCGCGCGTGCAGCTAAAAACCCTTTCGCGCTTAATTGTTTCAGCGCGTCCTTACTGCGCACAACGAATCACATGCCACGCCATGCATCGAGCGCGCGCGCTAAGTAATAAAATGAACAAATGATAAGGCAGATTGCCATTGCTACAGCTTTGCTTGGATTTAACGATCTTGGACGTTCGGTGACCCCTACTTTTCTTTTCAGAAATAGATTTAATTTACAATTATCTCCACCTTGTCCAAAAATGAACAAAAAATCAATGTGGGAAGTTAAAAAAAATTTCAAGATTTCTGTCCACGGAACATGGAATCCTGCCATCTTGCGGCTGCAAGGCGCGTGAAACTATGGACGCTAAATGCAGACTTGTTGTTTGAGGAACCTCACCAGTTAACTAAATTTGCTTAATAGGTCCATTTAAACTATATTTGGTAGAGAACATTTTTCTTCAAATCTCTAATTGCAATATTTTGGGACTTGCAGCCACTGTGGCCTTCTTCGCCAACGAAGCCCGATTTACTCAGATTTAGGTGTTCTTCTGGGCATGTTCTATCCAAACGAAGTCGGTGACCCCCCCTTTTTTTACATTTCTGACATCACTAACTCATCATCTTTCAGTGGTAAAATTTTCAGAAAAAAATCAATGTTAGAAAATTTGGTTCGCCGGCCAACGTCCCTTAAATTTTACTGTGATGTTTTACGTTGAATTTCGTTTATTTTTAATTCATTGATACGTTGAGCTAGCAAACGTGATAATTTTATTTTTTCAACGCCAACATTTGTAACTTGATACTTTTGTTTTCCTCGCAAAGTTTGTAACATGATACCCTTGTTTTCCCAAAAACATACAAAGGAAAATATGCTGGCTTTTTTCCTGCTGGAGAAAAATGAACTAACGTTATTAACTTATGAAAAAATGGAAGATGAATGATTTTGTTTCATTCAAGAGGCAAATGTTCATATCATCGATAAACAGTTACTAATTTAATTATCAAATAGTCACGTCGTGTCTCGGAATAGCACGTTCTTATTAGGTTGCCACCGTTGGTACCGTGTTAACAATAAACCAGTTCAAAATACACAATGATATCGATTGAGACAACTGAGAAGCGTTTTAACTTTACCGATATTATTTATATCTTACATAGGTGAATGAGTCCCCTCAAAGACTGACTAAATTTATTTCTGGTTTCCGTAAGTGCCACAGTGTCTGCAGCAATATTTGAGAAGTTTCTTTTATCACGACATTACTACCGGGTACTTTTAATGTCGCTAACTCGGAAATGTTTAAGGTGAATACATTTGTGAACTTCTTGTTCTCTTTCATGGGGGGAGAAAATAAACAGGCGGCTGAGGAGATCCATTCGTGTCCCTCTTTAAAGCTTAGCAAACACGAAATAGTATGATACGCACACGACATTTTTAACCGAGCTAGGGATGATTCCAAACGATACGCTGTCACAAAAGCGTTCTTTGCACTTAAAAGGAAAACTGACATTACCTGAAATATAACTGCTATCGCCCGTTATTAAAGAGGAGTGTGGTATCGCACGCATGAATGCTGAACTCGAGAACGGATTGTATCATGCTGACAGTGCTAGAGCGCATACGTCTTACATGTTGTGTTCTACCTCAAGGACTAGTGAGAGAATCTCAGATAGTGCAGAGTGTTATGCAGGACTGTATGTACATTTTGAGTCATCAGCTGCCTGTATGTAACTTGTTAGTTCAAGGCCCAAAAATAACTTACAATTACTGTTTGTCAAGAAGGTTTTAAATTTTACTGTGGTGTTTTGCGTTGAATTTCGTTTATTTTTAATTCATTGATACGTTGAACTAGCAAACGTGATAATTTTGTTTTTTCAACGCCAACATTTGTAACTTGATACTTTTGTTTTCCTCGCAAAGTTTGCAACATGATACCCTTGTTTTCCCAAAAACATACATAGGAAAATATGCTGGGTTTTTTCCTGCTGGAGAAAAATGCACTAATGTTATTAACTTATGAAAAAAATAGAAGAGGAATGATTTTGTTTCATTCAAGAGGCAAATGTTCATATCATCCATAAACAGTTACTAATTTAATTATCAAATAGTCACGTCGTGTCTCGGAATGGCACGTTCTTATTAGGTCGCCACCGTTGGTACCGTGT
>JAHPZR010000399.1:0-13188 GCA_019787425.1 Platygyra sinensis | reverse complement strand
GTCCAAGTTCGACTCCGTCGCTAGTGAAAGCCAGTCTTAAAAGGGTATTACAAGGTAATTCAACTGGCTTACAAGTTAATTCAACTGGGTTGGCTCTTCCTCCGACGAGGGGCTAACGCTCGAAACATCGGCATTCAAATCTCTTTACGGTGGCTAATTCACGTTGTCAACCCATTTGATACATCGTAGTTTCTTTTGAAACTTACCCCCTTTATTTAAGATCGGGGGTAGAAGGGGAATATTGAATATTGAATATCGTACTTGAAAATCTTAGGAAAATTGAATATTTACCTGAAAAATGTAAGGAATACGGAATATTTCATTAAACCACACGCAAAAGCGAGAATAGGGAATACTCGGCCAGCTTAATAAATTTATTAATTAAGCGAAATTATAACACAGACTACCCTGTGATGCTTTCAATCAATACTCAATTCGGGCTTCCTAAGGTACTGATTCCTGATCATGTGTAAGCGTCGCTCTACCGCTGACCTTGCTCATTCGAGAGTCCACCTCCGTTGTTTATTAAGCCTATTCATTTCCTTAATTTGGGCACCCAAATTGCACTAGATTGCGTCTCAGAGCACTTAGATTTTCAAAATTTCCCGGGGGAGCATGCCCCCGGAGCCCCCAGTTGTTCGCGCCTTCGGCGCTCAGCTTGCCCGCTACGAGCCCAAATTGTCTCCGCCTGCTTCCCTTTCATCGACTTCAACTTTGTTTGAAAAGGAAAGCCCTGCTCAATGCGAAGCAGAGCAAGGAAACCAATTGTTTCTTGGTATGTTATATTGGTTAAGAGTTCAATGTTTTTTTTTCTTCTTTTTTTTTTTTCAATAAAACTGTTTATTATATGGCTAGCTCCGTGAGCGGGCAAGATGAACCAAATCGCGCGCAGTGATTGGCTACCCGAGCGGGCAAGATGGAGCTATCTTGCCCGCTCGGGACTACCCGCTGCATCCCGAAAGCAAAATTTCACCAAAAGCCATATAATAAATCCTTTATTGACCAAGTTTGTTCGGTCAAGATGGCTGGATATTGGCCTCGTTCTTTTTTTTTTTTGCGAGTTTATGGACCTCGACTTCGTCTCGGTCCATAAACACGCAAAAAAAGAACTTGGCCAATATCCAGCCATCTTGACCTCACACTTGGTCAATAACCCATACATATAGGGTTCTTACTATCAGCGCGAGGGTTAAAAAAAAGAAATATTTCAGAGTCAAGTTCAAATAGGATGAATAATCATTTTCTTAAGTATCAAGTAAAACTTAACTTTAACCTAGCGCTTAAAAACTAAACTAACAAGAAAATATCTTTTGAAGTATTATCAAGGAATATATTGAAATATTCCCCTTCTACCCCCGATTTAAGAGGGTATAAGAGGGTACATAACGATATGGTATCACTACTGGTTCCTTGAAATAACAAGTTTCCAATTAACAAATTACTTGGTTCTTTGAAAGGTGTAAAAGCAAGATTTTCGGGGGGAGACGACCTCTTTTACAAATGGACAAACGCGTTCTTTTCTTTTGAAAACGTCTCCTTTATTGCTCGTAGTGCACCGCTAACTTAAACAGCTATTACACTTCTCTGCCAAATGATTGTGCCCTCGCTCTTTTACGCCGACCTGGACGGCACTTGTCAATCAAGTATCAAACTGACACCCAGGCTTGCCCAAGAACTTACACAGCCCCCGCATAACGGCACTGCGCTTGCGTACGAGAATCATTACCATATTTTCCTTCGACCGAAAACGAGAGTCGAAATCTTTTTCATTCCCCATTTTCTTTATGATTCCAAAAGAGTCTGGCCAAAATAAAACAACGAGATGAATATAAAAATTACAGGAAAAGTCTTTACAGAATAGAATGAAAACACTGTTACAGCGATGTACAGAAAAAAATCAAATAAAGATTGTTGTACAATCGTTTTCAAACAACAACTCAGGCTTACTTATTGAGGAAGAAAGGCGGCCCTAATGGTTCCGCCTTTTCCATATTTAAATATTTAGCTAACCGGTAGTTTAGAATTTTTCGCTTAAAATGCCAAGTTTATGTGGCAATAAAAGTGCTTCTTTGAAAAATTTAGTCGTAATTTTCACCACTAGCATTAAAATTGAATTTGGGACATCCAATTCAACGGTTGTTTATATAGTGTTACCACTCACTGGTGTTAAGTTACTTGAAACACAAGTTTTCACAAATTAGTTCCCTTGACAAATATATATGTCCGGATTTATGAAAACCGTGCTCATAACAAAACCAACAGCCTGGGACTTTTCCAGAAAAATACACAGGCTTTTTCACTTAATCATCCACAGGCAGTGTGCCAGCACTTAGAGTACTCAGCAACCTAGCTTGTGTCTGTCTGGTCTCTCAGCTCCCAGGCAACTGGCTGGCCAGAGCTGTCCCGTAACCAAAATCAGCATTTTAACCCTCAGTGAGGAAAATGCCTCTCTCTGTCACCCAGCCCACCCTCCTGGGGATAATTCCTGGGACCCCTACTTGGTATCAGCTAGTAGCCAGACACCAGGGCTATCTGCTGCAAGCCTCCTTGACGCAAGCCCCCTTGGGTTTAGACGTACCACAGAAGCCTCCCTGCCGGCTATCGCCGGCAGGCAGGCGAAAAAGTTTTGCTGCAAAGTTGACACGGTTTTCATAAGTTCAGACATATATATTTCTCCTACATACAGATTAAAAAGCTTAAAGTAATACAGGTAAGCACTGAAAACATTCCTGAACCAAAAATATATTTTAATTCCCCTCATTCAAACAGATGGCAAACTTACTTAGTCGACCCTTCTTCCTTGCATTTTTGTCATCTCTCTAATTTTCACTCACTTCATATGATCTTAAAGGCAACACTGTTTGTTAGTCATTAATTCTGGAATAAGGAAGAATTTCAAGTTTTTCATTAACATGAAATTTCAAATTTGCAGCTGTCAATTTCGTATTCAACAATTTCATTATAATATTAGGCCAGTTAAATCAAGGCAAAGCAACAAAGAGCATCCGCTTTCCACAGGGAACTAAGCTGTTAAGAAATTAAGGATGATCTCGGAGGAGTACTTAAAAGGAAAACCTTCAAGGAGAAAATTCTAGCGCGCGGTAAGTTTTCATTCACTAGACTTGTTGCATTTTAAATTTGCCTTCAATTAAACGCTCCCATTTCTAGGCAAACTAGAGGAAATTGTGAGTTTCTTTCTGCAACTCATTTCGTTTGGTTTCGCAGAACACAATAAGTCCACATTAAACGGTCAGTTTACAGAGAGCGCTCAACCAGAATCAAATCATTAAAGGACTCCTGTTACTCTTGGCTTGTATGTTAATATTTCGGCAGTTTTCTATCTCGGAGTCGCTTTCTCAGGAGGACAGTTTCGTAGCAAAGAAGGGGGAAGAATTCACCGCACTGATTGACATCATGATTTTTGCAACCATGAACTATTTTTTCACAAGTATTTGTCTCATTTACTGTTTACAGCGCTGATTATATTACCGTGAACACCTAAAATATGTCTGGAATGTTTATTGTGATGTAACCAATCCTCACACCACAGAAACCACAGGCAACTAACCGTTTCCTATCGGCAACGGAACAAATTATTTTCACAAACTGTCTTATTAGGAATTTAAAACACCGCTGTTCCCCAAGATCAGTGCTGAGGACGGCATCCAAGTCATCGTTCGAGTTTAGAAAGAAAAAATTTAGAGGCCCACGCGACGCGACGGCGACCAGCTTTCCATGTAACGACATCACATAAAAATACCACCGTTGATACACGACTTTCGAAAACAAAACACCCGCGGAAACGTTTCCAAAATTTCTTTCAATCATACACGTTATCGACAGATCGGATCGAAATCCACCAATCATAGCCCGCTAGCATGACGTAAAGAAGGTCTGAAGGTCACAATAGTGGCTGTGATTGGTGGATTTCGATCCGATCTGTCGAATAACACGCAAGACTGACGGAAATTTTGGAAACGTTTCCGCAGGTGTTTTGTTTTTCAAAGTCGCGTATCAACGAAAACGGTGGTAATAAAAAATGAACAATCGTGATGTTTTCATTTCTGATCAGGCGTAACTAACTACCGATTTCGATCGTTAAAAAAGTTTGGAAATTCGCACGCCAAACCGTCGCGTGCGTCCGCCCGGCACATCGGCTTTGTAATTTATTTCAAAATCGCTCAAACCTGTATTCTTCGCTATCAGTGTAGCACATACTGCAAACAAATGGGAAGGAAAGGTAACTGTTAACTAACTTGTAAAAAGACTGAACGTTAAAACAAAACGAAAATAATTTGTTCCGCGGCCGATAGGAAACCATTCGTTGCCTTGTGGTTTCTGTGGTGTGAAGATCTCACATGTGATTGGTTACAACACAATAAACATTCCAGACATATTTTAGGTGTTCACGGTAATATAATCAGCGCTGTAAGAGGCTGTATCTCTAAGGACCACCTACTCAAATTCGCTTAAAAAATAATTTTTGCCTGAAACCCTGGCAAATGAAAGACTTTATCAAGGTTTGATTTGAAATGATTTTCTCGTCGCGTCAGAAGCCATTTGATATTTCGCTTCGTCAGGGCTCGTCGCGCCGTCTCCTGCCAAAAGCATAAAATTGGCAGTTTTCGTGACGCTGTAAAATATTTCATTCGCAACATCTAGTAATGAGTCTTATGTCATTTTGCTCATAAACCCTTCCCTATAATTGGACCATACGAAACAAAACGTTCTGTCACAAAACAATGATTACTCCCAGCCGCCTCCTCTTCTCGCTAAGCCCAAGATTTAGCGAGAGGAGGCGGCGGCTGAAATTCAGGCTATGCGACAACCTTCTTGAGTCGGCATTGAATGTCACGCAGCGCAAAAGGTGGAAAAAGCACCGAGATTTCCTCAAGAAACACTGTAGATTGTGTGGTAAGAATCTAAAAAGGAATGGCAGACATCAGGGGAAAGAATTATTCGAAGCTGTTCTCAGTGAAATGATACTAGTAATGTACATCCCAAAAAGTTGTGTGCATCATGCAATGCAAAGTTATATCGGTTAAGTAGTTTGAATGAAGAAGATGAGGCTGTGGTACACATGTAGGAATCAAAAAAAGGTTGAAAGTGTTTTTAATGCTCATTATATACGTTTAGTAACAGTGCACGTTTGAGTTTCCAACCTTAAAACTTCATTGTTCAATTGTATTGTGTGCAAAGCCTTGTGGGAAAAGGCTACTTTTAATTCACAGCTAACCTACGGCTACCACTAAATCCAGTGATATATAAAGCTTGGCTTCGTTTGCATTCATCCTTAATCAGGTTTTAACCATCTTACTAAAGCTTGCTTTTTTAGTACAGAATTTCTGTAGTTTTTTAATAGAAGTTAATGGTATATGTGCCAGAATAGACTAAAAATAATAGACAGAAAGGTTTCCCTCTTTAAAAAGTGATTTACACATTTTTGATTATGTCAAATCCCCTAAACAGGATTATATTCTTATATCCGTTGGCAACCAGCACTCCTCCGCGGCCTTTTGTGTTAAATTTTGCTGTAGGTGAAGTCACAAGATCATTGTTAAGGTAGATATTGACGCTATTGTGTGAGGAGACTTCAACACGAACAGTGAACCAAACTCCGCCGCTTGGGCTGCCATTGGGACAGGAGCCTGAGACAGAGTCCGACCACGCTCCATTAAAAACGTACCCAAGTTGGTAGCAGGTGCTTTGTCCTTGTGGTCTAAGTAAACCGAAAGACAAAAGCAATTCATTGTTTAATTCTTGTAACAATTAAAAAATTGTTAAAACTGCAGTTGTCTCCTGCAGGAAATTACTCAATTTCTTCATCAAATGACTTGTTTAACTGACCATGCTATCTAATCATGGATATTTTTCGATCAGTGCTGGACATGTATTTCGTTTTCGCTCTGCACTGAGGTCAGGAGATCGCCCGGTGCTTACACTCGTACCGTTTGTTGAGAGCGCAAGTCAACTGATCAGTATGCATGTCCAGGACTTTAACCTTAGAGATTCACCAATTTGGTCAGTTTAAGGCTTGCTCTTTTGTGAGTGATTTCTATCCTCTGATTTAATACTTTTTCTATGAACAATGAATGGATGAAGCTGTTTGTAATTACTTAAGTCCTATAAACAACATCTTCGATATCAGACTCTGATACGGAACCTTCGTCTTGCTAGGGTAATTTTAAAGACGAAGAGATTCAACATAAAGTGTGGATTTTGTCTCATTTTGTTGCCCCCATTTTGGTCTCCCTCGGAGAATAACAGGCCTCCAGGAAAAATCTCTTATGGAAACCAGGAGCCTTGTCAACCACAGTGGCGTGGTTCGTTGAGTCTATGTCATGGCTAACTCATTATAAGTGTTACAATCAAAACAGCTCAAAAATTCCACCTCAATAAGCTGACTGATTATTTATAATAGTAATTGGACCGAGTGGAGTACAATTCAGGGAGTAATCGAGTGACTAATTTCAAAATCGGACGAGCGCGAAGCGCGAGGCCGATTTGAAATTACGAGCACGATTACTCCCTGAATTGTACGACACGAGGTCCAATTACTAATTAATCGTATTCATATCAAATTTCGGAAAAAAAGAACGTCTTCTGAGAACTTTTGAGCGAAAACGTCTATAGCGCTTTTCCTGAGTTTTAAGAACTGTAGAAAAGGAAGCCATTGAAGCGCGCGTAATAGGCTAGTTTCGAATTGTGCAGAAACAAAAGAACAGAGTCGAGGTTCAGGGGAATAATTTGCATTTTCCTTTGTTATGAACAATACAAAATGTTAATTATTCCCCTGAACCTCGACTCTGTTCTTTTGTTTCTGCACAATTCGAAACTAGCCTATTGGGGTGAAAATCACTTGGGTATCCAATTACAGGTGTCCGACTACAAAAAGTTCAAATCGGACAGCTGTAATTGGACACCCACGTGATCGCGCGACGATTACGTGACAAATAGGCTCCCGGAGAACTAATCACGATCGAGAATTTTTGTTATAGATACGATTAATAAAGAACTGAATGAAACAATTTTTATAATATTAGTACGAGAAAGGAGTTGTCAAAAGAGGAAGTCTTGAGTACAGAGCTTCCACTTTGTGCGCTTGTGGTTTTGTCTGCTTGATCACAGAAGGTAACGACTGAAAAATTCAGTTCTAAATACAGACGTTACCTCTGCATATTGTCTGTCTAGAATCGGTAAATACAACTTGTCTCAGAGCTCATATAGGAATTCATAGTTTTAATTCCGGAAGCTACAATTTTCACATAACTGAGGGAATTTGTAACACAGTTGTTGAAAAATATTGAATAATTTCAGCATGCTGTTTGGGCTTTATGATCGTGGAAGATTAAGACCAAGGTTTCTCGAAAGACCCGGTAACTTAACGGGAAAGAAATCATATTTTGAAATCAAAGTTGGGTTTGTTCTGGGTGGTTTCTTTGGCCAATGACTTTCCTTTTTATATATTTTGACAAATTCTTAGCAAAAAAACCAACCTGAAGTAAACAACGTCGAAATTGTTTTCGTCGACGACATTGTACATCACTCCAGGGTGCCCGAAGTTCACGCCATCCCTGCCATTAACATTCATGATTTCAACAGTCAATGTGTAGGATTCACTATCAGTAATCTCCACTTTTGAAAAAACACGGCAAAATCCATCAGCAGGCCAGGTACCATGGTCAGCATTCACTTTATAGTAGTATGTATCAATATCGAGTATTTTTGTAACACTGACACAGTCTACCACTGTCGGAGGTTCAGCTATAGACAGACAAACAAATGAAAGAGAAAGTGTATAGACGACCGATTGAAAATAAATTTTTGTTGCAAAGTTATTAAAGTTACAGTATACCTTCAGGGGTGTCTCGTCCGGTTTAAGCTGTAGATATTAAAACCCCTGTATCAAGTTAAAGCTTATAGGACTGGCTATCAGACTATACCAAACATTTTGAAAAAAAAACATGAATTGTCGAAATTTTCATGACTTCTAAATGCGAGCGCCCGAATCACCTTTTGAACGTAACATGTCAAAGAGAATTTTGTTTTTCGCTTGTTTAATAGAGAGGTTAAGCATGACGTTTACGGCAAACGGCAAACGGCAAACGGCAGAAATAAAACGTTTGCCGTCTGTCTTCAGCACCCTGCACAGTGGAATCAAAACATCTGTATTTGCAGTGAATAGTAAGAGACACTTTTCCAGAGATTACAAGAAAAGAATAGAAAAACAGAGGTAATCTTTGCCGTTTGCCGTCTGCCGTAAACGTCATGCTTAAACTCTGTGTTCCTCCGTTTACGGGGTCAAAGCGCCAAAAAAGAACGTATCTTCCATTTGCCATATTCAATTTCAGTGAATAGTTACAGAAAATTTTTGAAATATGATTAAAAAAAATATGGAGTGATCGCTCTTGAAAAAAAAGTACTTAGAAATAAAAAATTCGCAGACACGTTTTTATTCTCTTATATGTTAAACTAGCTACTGTCCAAATTTGAAAGCAATCGAACAAATTTGACTTGTAGCTCTTTAAAGTGTCCAATTCTGGTGGAAATATTGTTTCGAGAAAACAGCGCTGAAAAAATTCGCTTGCTTCGCAAACAAACTCCGCGCACAAACACAGTCAACTGGGTTCTCAGATAACCAAGCCAATCAGCCCATGGGAAGTTTCCGTCCGTTCACCTCCTGGTGAAATTTACGCGCGTAATCTTCAATCAACCCTAGTGTTTTGCATTGCGCTCAAAGCGAAGATATATTTTTTGGCTGCCCTGTTGGAGCAAAATGGGGAAGGCAACAAAGGGAACGACCGCTAGAGAGCAAACCTAAAGTAGCTAGGCCGGAAATACAAGTTAGTTAAAGAAAACGCGGCTGCTTCAGCCGTGAATGCGCATGCACTGCAGAGCGAGAATGTGATATCACCATCACAGTCCATTCATTAAGTTTTATACGCCTTCATGAGATTCCAATTCCAGTCTCATTTTTGTCTAAACAAGAATTTCACTTTAAAGTGGAATAGCTCTCTCTTAAATCGATAAATACTTTTTCATAAGGCCACGTGGAATCGAAAAGCTGAGATGTATAAAGAGTTCAGACATACCCGTGCAATTCACTCCGTCTCCAGTGTATCCAGTTTTACAATTACAGAGAAACGATCCTGGTACGTTCCCACAAATAGCATTTGATGAACAGTTGTGGTTGCCGGTTACACATTCCTCAATATCTGAAAGTCAATAAAATACAATTGGAATAACCATCTATCATCAGCCGGGGACTCCAACAACAATTAGCGACTAGTGACAACACGGGTTGTTCCTACGAAAAAGTTAAATGCGTGTTAACTCTCCGCGGTTCAACACAAGTTACCTGTCTATAAAGCCGCTTCTCCATATTATCAGTTTCACTTTTATAGGGAAGTTGTGTGGCTGAGTGGTGTAGGCCGCTGAGGTCCCTGGTTCAAATTCTCCACCCTACGATTAATATCCGGATATTTGTTCTCGGTAGTCCCGAGTCCAACTCCATGACCGTGTTGTGTAAATAACCAACTGGTCAGCCTACCACGAGTTAGGATTCTTAATAGTTTATGTTCTATCTGAATATTGATTTATTACTTTTACAGTGTTCCTAATTAGCACTACAGTGCTAAATAAGTTCGACATTTTAATATTATCATCTTCAACATTCTCGTCATTATTATCATCATCTACATCATTATCATCATCAGCAGCAGCAGCAGCATCAATATCACTATCACTATTACTATTACTATTACTATTACTATTACTATTACTATTACTATTACTATTACTATTACTATTACTATTACTGTTACTGTTACTGTTACTGTTACTGTTACTGTTACTGTTACTGTTACGTTACTGTTACTGTTACTGTTACTGTTACTGTTACTGTTACTGTTACTGTTACTATTACTATTACTATTACTATTACTATTACTATTACTATTACTATTACTATTACTATTACCAATTACCATTACCATTACCATTACCATTATTATTATTATTTTTGGCTGCTCTGATGGAGCAAAATGGGGAAGGCAACAAAAGGGAACGACCGCTAGAGAGCAAAACTAAAGTAGCTAGGCCGGAAATACAAGTTAGTTAAAGAAAACGCGGCTGCTTCAGCCGTGAATGCGCATGCACTGCAGAGCGAGAATTTGATATCACCATCACAGTCCATTCATTAAGTTTTATACGCCTTCATGAGATTCCAATTCCAGTCTCATTTTTGTCTAAACAAGAATTTCACTTTAAAGTGGAATAGCTCTCTCTTACATCGATAAATACTTTTTCATAAGGCCACGTGGAATCGAAAAGCTGAGATGTATAAAGAGTTCAGACATACCCGTGCAATTCACTCCGTCTCCAGTGTATCCAGTTTTACAATTACAGAGAAACGATCCTGGTACGTTCCCACAAATAGCATTTGATGAACAGTTGTGGTTGCCGGTTACACATTCCTCAATATCTGAAAGTCAATAAAATACAATTGGAATAACCATCTATCATCAGCCGGGGACTCCAACAACAATTAGCGACTAGTGACAACACGGGTTGTTCCTACGAAAAAGTTAAATGCGTGTTAACTCTCGGCGGTTCAACGCAAGTTACCTGTCTATAAAGCCGCTTCTCCATATTATCAGTTTCACTTTTATAGGGAAGTTGTGTGGCTGAGTGGTGTAGGCCGCTGAGGTCCCTGGTTCAAATTCTCCACCCTACGATTAATATCCGGATATTTGTTCTCGGTAGTCCCGAGTCCAACTCCATGACCGTGTTGTGTAAATAACCAACTGGTCAGCCTACCACGAGTTAGGATTCTTAATAGTTTATGTTCTATCTGAATATTGATTTATTACTTTTACAGTGTTCCTAATTAGCATTACAGTGCTAAATAAGTTCGACATTTTAATATTATCATCTTCAACATTCTCGTCATTATTATCATCATCATGATCATTATCATCATCATCATCATATCAGCATCAGCATCACTATCACTATCACTATCACTATCACTATTACTATTACTATACTATTACTATTACTATTACTATTACTATTACTATTACTATTACTATTACTATTACTATTACTATTACTATTATTATTACTATTACTATTACTATTACTATTACTATTACTATTACTATTACTATTACTATTACTTTAACTATTACTATTATTATTACCAATACCATTACTATTACCATTACCATTACCATTATTATTATTATTATTATTATTATTATTATTATTATTTACTGATTATGTGAGATAAATAAAATTACTATTGTAATTATTATAATTATTATTATCATAATTATCATTATTATCATTATCATTGTGGCGTAGACCCATTAAAATAAACCAGAATCATTGTAATCACACGTAAATAGCGCGACAGTTGACAGAAGTCCTGTGATACTGAATGAAGGCAGAATAGAGTCGCTAAAATAATAAAAGAAACAAATGGATGGTTTCGGCCAGGCTTCCCAAAAATATCACTGTTATTAACTCCTGGGCCCGGTTGTTCAAAACCCCGATTAAACTAACCTCCGATTAAGCCTAATCGTCGATTAAAACCACTAACACCGGGTTAGCTAATCGGAGGATTTGAGAACGTTGTTCAAAGCCCGATTAGAGGGCAGATTAGTTAATCGCTGATTAACGGTTAGTACGTGGTGTAAAAACTACTTATATTGTCTCGCTAATCGATAGTTAATATCCCATAATGCAATTTCCCGTGAGTAAGCACTGTGATTGTTTTTCAATATGGCGTCCGTGTTATGAACTGCCAGTGAAACGGTGGACTTGTCTCATCTCCAGTTGTATCGTCGATAACTTGCAGTAAGACACCACTCGCATAAAATTGTAGTGCTATCAGCACTTGGTCGATTGGTTTCAGAGTGTAATAACAATTCGTTTCCCTCTGTAAATCTGCCTCTATGAGGTTTGTATTGTATTCAATTGAGGTTTTGCCAAATCTATAGCAAGTGTGAAGCTTTTAATTGCTGTAAATTAGTATGCTATCGTTATATTGATAGATTCGTGCTCGTCTTTGTCTCACGCAAGGAAGGCCAAACAACAAGTCGGCCTTTTTTTTCAGTATTAATCGGCCGATTAGCGACTTAATCTTGCTTCGGAGGTGTATTAAATTTAACCCGCCGATTAGAGTGAGATTAGCGTTAATCGGGCTTTGAGCAACGCAATCTAATCGCAGATTAAAATTTAATCGCGGATTAGCATATTTAATCGGGGATTAGCGCTAATCGAGGTTTTGAACAACCGGGCCCAGATTTGCAGAAATATTACTCACCTAACTGGCATCTATCTCCATGGAAACCGTGAGGACAAAGGCATCGGTAGCCTTCTTCACCATATCCTGTCTGACAGGTCGAATCACTCGCACAAGGACTAGTTTCACAGAAATTCTGAAATGGGTACTCGTTTGTATTATTAACTCACTTTCATTTAGGTAGTCATTCAATGAGAAAAATTTAATACAAAGGAAAGTAGGGCTAATTATTAACGTGAAGTTACTTAGTTTTGATGTTGATCTAAGATATTGTCTAATATTTTCAAAATCTTTCCCGATTCTTTCTATTGCTCGATATAAACACGCAGAAAATGTTTTCCGAGTATTAGCAAAAATCCACTTATGCTGTTCTTTGTATTCAAGTATCTTTTGGGAATTGAGCGACGAAAGAAAGTTAAAAACTTAACAATTTTGACTTGAAAGCCTTGGAGTCATGTTAGAATAGGTTATATCGAACGTGGCCTATTGTTTAGAGTTTTTATCATGAGCTCAGATCCTGGCTTATCACTATTACTTCTATAATTATTACTATTACTTCTATAATTATTACTGTTACTTCTATAATTTATGAGCAGTTGCTTAGAAAAACTTATAACTAAGAAAGAAAGACAAATGAAACTGACTAGATTCAGTATATTTTCACGACGTTTCGAAGTCATCGTAACTCCATTGTCAAGTGATAAATACTTACAAGTGTTAGAGTTTAAGTGTCATTGTCAGAGAAAACCGGGCAGAATCAAAAGATCGAGGTCGGCCGTTTACCTTCATCTTTTCACCGTATAAAAGCTATCCGAAAAGATTAACAACCATGCTATTTGCCGAGGTAGGCGTTCGTTTTTCTTCGAGATATCACCTCA
>JAHPZR010000397.1:0-22203 GCA_019787425.1 Platygyra sinensis | reverse complement strand
ATAGGTGGCGATTTCAATTGCCCTTTAAATCCAGAGATTGATAAAAAAGGAGGCATAATTATTCAAAGAAAATCAGTTACTGCCTGCATTGATTGCCTACAAAATCAACTGGATTTGGTTGATATTTGGAGAATTAAAAACCCAGACACAAGAAGTTTTACCTGGAGTCAAAAGTCTCCAAGAATTTTTTGCCGCCTCGATTATTGGTTGATTTCTAATAATTTGAATGATTTAGTGAAATCTAGTGAAATAATTCCAGCCCCTCGAACAGACCATGATGCAATTTGGTTAGAGATTGGAGAGCTAGAAAATGAGCAGAAAGGTCCCGGGTATTGGAAAATGAACTGCTCCATGTTGAAGGATGAAGAATATGTGAATAATGTTACTGAAATGCTTCCAATATGGACGGCAGAGGGACGCAAAGAGCTTTCGGACAGTCATAATGTTTGGGATTGGATCAAATACAATATAAGGGCGCACGCTATTAACTACTCTAAGAAAAAGGCCAAGGAAAGAAATGCAACAGAATTAAATCTCCAGGATGAGCTTAAAAAGGCAAAGCAAGAATACGAAACTACTCCAAGTGACTCTAACACAACTCGCTACAATGCAGCTCAGGAAAAGTTAGAAACCTTCTATGAAGAAAAGACTAAAGGAATAATTATACGCGCACGCGCTCGTTGGCATGAGCATGGGGAAAAAAGTACTAAATACTTTTTAAACCTTGAGAAAAGAAATCATATAAAAAAGCATATACGTAAACTTCACATAAGTGGGGTAATTAACACAGATCCATTTTGTATATTAAAAGAGCAAGAACGGTTCTACAAAAATTTGTACAAAAGCAGCAGTACTGATCCAGATATTGGACTTAAAATTTCTTCTTTTCTAAACGATTTAAACATACCCACACTTTCTGAAGACCAGAAAAACATTTGCGAAGGCAAAATTTCAGCAGAAGAATGTTATTGTCTCCTTGATAGCTTTGGCAATAATAAAACTCCCGGTAATGACGGTATTCCTATTGAGTTCTATAAGATATTTTGGCCAGTAATTAGCGACAGCTTCATGAACTGCATTAATGAATGTTTCGAAAAAGGTGAGATGTCTAGCTCTCAAAAACAAGCAGTCATCACACTAATTGAAAAGAAAGGGAAAGATCGTTCATTTTTAGAAAATTGGCGTCCAATTTCCCTCGTTAATGTAGATACAAAAATAATGACAAAAGCAATTGCATCGAGGATTAAAAATGTCTTGCCTGATATTATTCATCCCAAGCAGACAGGATACGTAAAAGATCGTTTTATAGGCGAAACTATACGATCTATTTACGATGTCATGGACTTTACGGCGAAAGAAAACATTCCCGGTTTAATGTTATTCATTGATTTTCAAAAGGCATTCGATAGTGTTGAATGGGAATTTCTTTTTAAATGCCTTGAGGCATTCAATTTTGGTCCAGATTTCCTTCACTGGGTTAAAGTCTTCTATAAAAATATACAAAGCTGTATCTTGAACAACGGTATGACTTCAAGCTTTTTTACGCTGGAACGAGGAGTTCGGCAGGGAGACCCGCTATCTCCATATCTGTTCGTTGTAGCTGTAGAAACACTGGCTATCGCCATTAGACAAAATTCGGACATTAAAGGAATTTATATTGAAGAGCAAGAAACGAAACTTTTACAGTATGCCGACGACACCACGGCGATATTAGCGGATACTAACTCAGCCAAAGTATTATTTGAACTACTGGACCGGTTTCGAAACATTTCCGGTCTTAAAATTAACTGCTCAAAAACTGAGGGTATGTGGATAGGATCATTAAAAGAAAGTAAAGAAGAATATTTTGGTATTAAATGGCCTAAAATCCCGGTTAAAGCTCTGGGGGTATATTTTACATATGACCAGAAACTATTAAAGGAAAAGAACTTTATTGAAAGGCTAGATAGTATAAAAAAACTCATTAATATTTGGTCCTCTAGGGGCCTGTCTATCTACGGTAAAGTGACAATAATTAAATCTTTTTTGATCCCAAAATTCGTCTACGTATGTTCGTTACTTCCTACACCAAAGGAAATTGTGAATAAACTGAATCAATTGCTATTCAGGTTCTTATGGAATGGTACAGATAAAGTGACTCGCGTGTCAGTAATAAACGATTATGAGAAAGGTGGTCTAAAAATGATAGATTTGGAAAGCATGGTTAAATCTTTAAGGTTGGCCTGGCTAAAACGACTATTTAACGATTCAAATGCAACATGGAAAACGTATTTACTTCATTTATTAAAGCCCGTAGGAGGTAAGTTCTTTCTAAATTGTAATTATGAAGTTTCTGATTATACGATATCTTCTCAATTTTACCAGGAACTTCTGTTATGGTGGTCGGAATTCCGCGAATCCTTCGCTTCAGAAAGTGACTGGAAAATTATTGTTTGGAATAATAAAGAGATTCGAATAGACAATAAGCCGGTGTACTATAAAAATTATTTTAAGTCAGGAATCATTTACATACATGATCTTCTATTCGACTTAAATACAACAGACTCCTATAATTATTTTTCGAACAAAATTGATAAGAGCAATTTTCTGCAATGGGCGGGCCTCCGTCATTCTGTACCTTCTCAATAAAAAAAATCAACCTAAATACATCAACCATATCCCCATCACAACTTTTAATTGGAAATAAAATCTTTGACATTAAAGACAAAAAATCAAAAGATTATTACTCGCTGCTGGTTTCAAAAAAAGCTCAGCTTCCTAATATTATCCACAAATTAAAGAGTGATTTTAATTTCACAACCCAACAATTAAAAGAAATCTTCTCCTTACCACATTTGGTTGCACTTGAGTCATATGTTAAGGCCTTTCAATACAAAGTAATTAATTCTATTCTTTACACTAACAGCAAACATTTAACTTCCCTCTCTCTGCTTAGAGGTTGTAGTTTCGCTTCATTGCTTTTAATTCCATCTGGGTTAGCCATTATTCTGTTCGAGCATTTTTTTTTTTTTTTTAGTGTTTTTATTTTAAAGATAAAATACAAAATCAATATGATTACCTATACAACTTACAATCCAATTTATACACTACTTACAAAAATTATACGATACTTACATCCATATTGTAACAATGAGCAACAAAATAAAGACAATTTAATTACATATTAAACTTACGATACCAATTTATACACTACTTGCAATATTATACGATTACATATGCTACTTACGATGAACAACAACAACAAAAAGATACCTTCCTATTAAAAAAAAAAATTAAAAAGAAGTAATAAAACCAGAAGGGCATAAATAATTACATTGGAGTGAGCACCCATTTCTTTTCAAAGAAGGTTTTATTGTTGATATTTTTTCCGTTTCATATTTAATCTTAAGTTTTGATTGCAGTCCTTGGATTTTAGGAAGTGTTTGGCTTCTTCTGCAGTCCCACAAAAATAATTTTCCAATTACTATGAAATAATTCAATAAATTAGATAAAGGGCATTGTTTTGATAAAATTCCAAATAAAACGTTTTCTGCGGAAAGATGGATTGGCTGACACGATAGATAGTACCAGTAAGATTCGAAATCAGTCCAGAACGTTTTTGAGTGAGGGCATTCATAGAAAAAGTGATACAAATTCTCAGGTTCATCATTACAAAAAGTGCACGCATCGTTAATTCGAAATCCAATTTTGCATAGTTTGCTGTTAGTGTAAAGAATAGAATTAATTACTTTGTATTGAAAGGCCTTAACATATGACTCAAGTGCAACCAAATGTGGTAAGGAGAAGATTTCTTTTAATTGTTGGGTTGTGAAATTAAAATCACTCTTTAATTTGTGGATAATATTAGGAAGCTGAGCTTTTTTTGAAACCAGCAGCGAGTAATAATCTTTTGATTTTTTGTCTTTAATGTCAAAGATTTTATTTCCAATTAAAAGTTGTGATGGGGATATGGTTGATGTATTTAGGTTGATTTTTTTTAAATGAGAAGGTACAGAATGACGGAGGCCCGCCCATTGCAGAAAATTGCTCTTATCAATTTTGTTCGAAAAATAATTATAGGAGTCTGTTGTATTTAAGTCGAATAGAAGATCGTGTATGTAAATGATTCCTGACTTAAAATAATTTTTATAGTACACCGGCTTATTGTCTATTCGAATCTCTTTATTATTCCAAACAATAATTTTCCAGTCACTTTCTGAAGCGAAGGATTCGCGGAATTCCGACCACCATAACAGAAGTTCCTGGTAAAATTGAGAAGATATCGTATAATCAGAAACTTCATAATTACAATTTAGAAAGAACTTACCTCCTACGGGCTTTAATAAATGAAGTAAATACGTCTTCCATGTTGCATTTGAATCGTTAAATAGTCGTTTTAGCCAGGCCAACCTTAAAGATTTAACCATGCTTTCCAAATCTATCATTTTTAGACCACCTTTCTCATAATCGTTTATTACTGACACGCGAGTCACTTTATCTGTACCATTCCATAAGAACTGAATAGCAATTGATTCAGTTTATTCACAATTTCCTTTGGTGTAGGAAGTAACGAACATACGTAGACGAATTTTGGGATCAAAAAAGATTTAATTATTGTCACTTTACCATAGATAGACAGGCCCCTAGAGGACCAAATATTAATGAGTTTTTTTATACTATCTAGCCTTTCAATAAAGTTCTTTTCCTTTAATAGTTTCTGGTCATATGTAAAATATACCCCAGAGCTTTAACCGGGATTTTAGGCCATTTAATACCAAAATATTCTTCTTTACTTTCTTTTAATGATCCTATCCACATACCCTCAGTTTTTGAGCAGTTAATTTTAAGACCGGAAATGTTTCGAAACCGGTCCAGTAGTTCAAATAATACTTTGGCTGAGTTAGTATCCGCTAATATCGCCGTGGTGTCGTCGGCATACTGTAAAAGTTTCGTTTCTTGCTCTTCAATATAAATTCCTTTAATGTCCGAATTTTGTCTAATGGCGATAGCCAGTGTTTCTACAGCTACAACGAACAGATATGGAGATAGCGGGTCTCCCTGCCGAACTCCTCGTTCCAGCGTAAAAAAGCTTGAAGTCATACCGTTGTTCAAGATACAGCTTTGTATATTTTTATAGAAGACTTTAACCCAGTGAAGGAAATCTGGACCAAAATTGAATGCCTCAAGGCATTTAAAAAGAAATTCCCATTCAACACTATCGAATGCCTTTTGAAAATCAATGAATAACATTAAACCGGGAATGTTTTCTTTCACCGTAAAGTCCATGACATCGTAAATAGATCGTATAGTTTCGCCTATAAAACGATCTTTTACGTATCCTGTCTGATTGGGATGAATAATATCAGGCAAGACATTTTTAATCCTCGATGCAATTGCTTTTGTCATTATTTTTGTATCTACATTAACGAGGGAAATTGGACGCCAATTTTCTAAAAATGAACGATCTTTCCCTTTCTTTTCAATTAGTGTGATGATTGCTTGTTTTTGAGAGCTAGACATCTCACCTTTTTCGAAACATTCATTAATGCAGTTCATGAAGCTATCGCTAATTACTGGCCAAAATATCTTATAGAATTCAATAGGAATACCGTCATTACCGGGAGTTTTATTATTGTCAAAGCTATCAAGGAGACAATAACATTCTTCTGCTGAAATTTTGCCTTCGCAAATGTTTTTCTGGTCTTCAGAAAGTGTGGGTATGTTTAAATCGTTTAGAAAAGAAGAAATTTTAAGTCCAATATCTGGATCAGTACTGCTGCTTTTGTACAAATTTTTGTAGAACCGTTCTTGCTCTTTTAATATACAAAATGGATCTGTTTTAATTACCCCACTTATGTGAAGTTTACGTATATGCTTTTTTATATGATTTCTTTTCTCAAGGTTTAAAAAGTATTTAGTACTTTTTTCCCCATGCTCATGCCAACGAGCGCGTGCGCGTATAATTATTCCTTTAGTCTTTTCTTCATAAAAGGTTTCTAACTTTTCCTGAGCTGCATTATAGCGAGTTGCGTTAGAGTCACTTGGAGTAGTTTCGTATTCTTGCTTTGCCTTTTTAAGCTCATCCTGGAGATTTAATTCTGTTGCATTTCTTTCCTTGGCCTTTTTCTTAGAGTAGTTAATAGCGTGCGCCCTTATATTGTATTTGATCCAATCCCAAACATTACGACTGTCCGAAAGTTCTTTGCGTCCCTCTGCCGTCCATACTGGAAGCATTTCAGTAACATTATTCACATATTCTTCATCCTTCAACATGGAGCAGTTCATTTTCCAATACCCGGGACCTTTCTGCTCATTTTCTAGCTCTCCAATCTCTAACCAAATTGCATCATGGTCTGTTCGAGGGGCTGGAATTATTTCACTAGATTTCACTAAATCATTCAAATTATTAGAAATCAACCAATAATCGAGGCGGCAAAAAATTCTTGGAGACTTTTGACTCCAGGTAAAACTTCTTGTGTCTGGGTGTTTAATTCTCCAAATATCAACCAGATCCAGTTGATTTTGTAGGCAATCAATGCAGGCAGTAACTGATTTTCTTTGAATAATTATGCCTCCTTTTTTAACAATCTCTGGATTTAAAGGGCAATTGAAATCGCCACCTATAATGATATTATCTTCCAATTTTTTCTCACTTTAAAATTTTACTCAAACATCGATATCGTAAGACTTTCAAGTTTGAAGATCTTGTTAAGTTTGTTTCTTTTGCTGAAATCTTCTTTAAATAAGTTTTTTTGAAAGAAAACAACTTAACTACTAACAGCTAAGAAAATTAAATAGTACTCATTTGGATTATTATTTTTAGGTGTAGTCCATTTTAGGGTAGTTTAATTGGGTAGTCCATTGGGGTAGTCCATGGACTGGGGGCAGTATTTTGTCCATCAGCAACATGGCGTTTTCGTACTGGGCTCTGAAAATTTCTGCGAAACATTTCGACGAATATCTGAAGTTTGGGGAAACGCACAGGCCTAAAACTCGGAGAAATGTCTTCTTTATTTATCTTCTACAATATCACAATTTCTTGACTTTTTCCACTTGATGGTTTTCGATTTATTTTTTTTATGCCTCACAGCGAAATCGATCGATACATGAAATATTCGCGAAACGTTCACGAAATATTTAAAGAGAGGGTCACTCCGAAAAGCTTAACAAGTAAGCATTCAGCACTTCCATTCACCAAAGTAGGTTTCACCCTCTGAAGTACTCGGTATTCCGGAAAAATTCGTCTCGAAAAATAGTGACTTCGGAAGTAGTATAGTAGTTGGGGGTTTGAGCGCAGTTTCCAAATTGGATATTAACCATGAATTTCAGCCTGATTTTTTTTGCGCTAGATTTTCAACCATTAACCAAATCTGATTCAAATTATAAATAATAAAGTCTGAACCAACACCGAAACCAAATCCGTAAACCAAAACTGAAACCAAAATCTGAACCAATATAGAAACCAAATCTTTAATCCAAAACTTGAAACCAAAACTAAAGATGAAAATATTGATATAGGAGTTAGAACCAAAACCAAAACCCGGGACATCGGTCTGGTTCCAAAACCTTGGATCAACGGGCGGCGATTGAGAATGGGTATGTAAATTTTGTCTGTTGCATCAGACAAAATTTCATTGGTCGACGACTGGGAGACCACCTGCTCGCTTCTCAAATTGAATATTTAATTCATATGTGTGACTTGTAGCACCATTATTGTGAATATACCGATTGTCATCATGTAGTAGCATAAAAATATATTCTTTACTGATAATATAAGATGGATTGTAATTCTCAAATTCACGATGCATTGAAGAATATGATGGAGTCTACATGTCCTTTCTGTGATCAACAATTAGTGGAAGTTGATAAAGTGGTTGAGACATTTTGTAGTGAACAGGATGTGAAAACTGGAAATGGTATGAATATCTGTATAAATTGTGGTTTAGTTTATGGTTATGATTATGTCACGAAGTACTTTGACTTATATGAAAAAATGTATAAGATAAGACGAAAATCGAGATATCATCGGAATTACCACATTGATAATGTGATTGATGGCCTATCTTTTGAGAATGATATTCAATTGACTCATAAACAAAGGAATCAGATTCATGAAGTATTCATTAAGATTGATAGTGTTCTTCATAAAGTTAATTATGGGCGGAAAACGGATAATAAGTATCAAATTCATCCTCAAGCAATTATTCAAGATGCTCGGGCTTCCTTACAAATATATCAATGTAACGAAGTCGAAGAGGACATTAAGATATTATAAACAATATTGAGAAAATGTTCAATCATTGATAGGTGATAAAATTCAGTCGATTATTGATGTGTGAATTTTTCATCGTATTTTGTCAAATATTTATCAACAATAGGACTGTTGTCTGCCACGTAATCATCAATGTTCTTCATTTTGATGTAAATATGAGATGAATTGAAATTTCCACTTCTCATCATATCTTTTATTTCATATAGCAAATGTTGATAGCTTTGGTGAGCATATGTACATTTATGGATCTTAAGATTAAGTTTTTTATGCGACATCCAACACTGGATCAAAAGTGCTGCAGTGCTGACGGCAACCAAACTAATACCACCAGTTGCTATACTAGAAGCTATACCGCCAGATGCAAATACAATGGATAATGAATTACCCAACAATTTCAATTTCTCGAGACGCTGTACTGCTTGTTTGTATGCCCAACAGTTTTTGTGATATGTTTGGTAGTAAGACTTTAATTCTTTGATCTGTTCTTCTGTCAATTTATCTGAAATATGATTCCAGTTGAATATATTTTTTTGTGATTCTTTCATATATATTGTTTATATTATAATTTTTCCGAATACACAATATAGTAATCCAGAAATCTGACCACATAATGGAGATCTCTTAACGCATTTTGGTGTTAGGTTCTCAGGTATGGCATATGTATACCCCCGGTCTGATGAATAGCGGCTATAGAATCGACCGAAAGCATCATGTAGAATGCTATGTGAGTGTAATATGTTTGATCGTTTAAATATTCTTTCAAGAAAGCGTGTTATGCGTCCATTTCCAGGACCGATTAAACCAATCTCGCCATTGTTTTCTTCTAGAACTTCATCTATTGAAATATATGCATTGTAATTTTGGAAGTAAATATATTGGTATACTAAAGCAGACTTTAGTATAACATCATCAACATGTGGATGATATTGTTTGATTTTTTTGAAGGATAATTTAACATGATTAACAATGTCACTTATCATATATATATTGTTTATATTATATGTCGATCTCAATCAATAAGCTCACAATGGCTTGACTAACACCTGCATTTGTTGTTTTTGATTTGAAATTTATTCTGTCTCCAGCATTCACATCAAGTGGTATTTGGAATGCGGAGGGTGTAATTTGCAGGTTGCAGGTTGCAGGTGCAGGTTGCAGGTTGCAGGTTGCAGGTTGCAGGTTGCAGGTTGCAGGTTGCAGGTTGCAGGTTGCAGGTTGCAGGTTGCAGGTTGCAGGTTGCAGGTTGCAGGTTGCAGGTTGCAGGTTGCAGGTTGCAGGTTGCAGGTTGCAGGTTGCAGGTTGCAGGTTGCAGGTTGCAGGTTGCAGGTTGCAGGTTGCAGGTTGCAGGTTGCAGGTTGCAGGTTATAATAGTATTACTTTTTGCGGATGTTTTCCGACGTACGGTAAATGAAACAAAGAAAGCTATTATCCTTTGTATTAGTTAGCATTTTTACGAATGTGGTCAGGAAAATTATTCAGTTCCAGTCAATGTTTCATCGTGTTAAGATCAAGAATACAGGTCGACGATTAACGCTGCGAAATCACTTATGCCGACAAAGAAGTAAGTAGTTTTTCCTTGTGGATGTAACTATTTTATAGCCTTTCATGCCGGATTTGTGCAGTTCAATTTCTGTTTTCCGAAGTTTACAATAGTTTTGTACATAGTCTAATTCAGTTTAGTTTTACTCCATTATCTACATCTTAGTTTTCGAAACCGCTTCGCTTTGCTTTGGTACACATCGCTTGGTTAAACATCTCATTGGCTTCGCTTCAATTAACTCTGTTTACGCCAATCACCGTGGTGACTTTGTTGTAGTAAATCGTTTGAAGCGCGTAACAAAGTTCTGTTTATTAACGTGGGATTTACCAATCATCCTGTGAGTAACGTTCCACGCTCACACAAAGATAGTTCTACATAGTTCCGAAAATAGTGTTGACCTTATTGTTAAGCAAGCAGAGTTATCATCTCCCATTTGATTGTTTCATTGGATTGCAGGTTGCTAGCTATGGCCCGCAACGTGAACTCTATTGTCAAGGTTTTATACATTGTAGACATTCTTATTACTTTTAAAACAATCGACACTACTTTGATTGCCTTAGAACTTGGACTTCTTACAAATTTAACCTTGAAATATTCGGCAACTAAAGATTGAAGTTCATGATATTAATTGTTGCTGTTGTAACGAAAATAATTAGATTTAAGTTATTTAAATTTTGCTGATTAACGTCACAACATCAACATAAACATTACTGGAGGGCTGATCATAAACTACTTACTACAAGACAGTCTTGCCAATAACAAAAAAACCGGGAATTTTAACATTTTCCGGTATCTATTATTTGTATATCTGTCCTGATTTGACAAAACGTGGACTCCGGAATCCGGGCTTGAAGGTCGACGATAGTCGACCTTCAAGCCAGTGGCGTCGAAAAAAATTGAGGGGGGGCTGCGTCATGCACCATTGGGGCAGTTAGTCCAGGCCTTGGTCTAGCCACCCTAGGGAGCACAGGCTCAGGTGTTGAATTTAAGGCCCACTAGGGGGGGTGGGTTTGTTCAGTGTTTTGCCTTGTTTCAACAAAGACTTTTTGCTCTGCCTTAAGGGTCAGTACTGGTTCTTGACTTTGCTTATTGGCAGCTGGCCTTAGAAGCCGGCTGCCTCCTGTTAGCTTAGCTTTGACCGTCGACGGGAGGAGTACCTTGGGTTAGGTTGGGGGGCCTCCAGTCCCTACAGGGGGAGGGCAGGGTGGGGGAAAATGGCCTGGAGTGCATTTGACTTTACCAGGCTATCTTTTGCTAAATCAGGACAGATATGTATTTATCTATTTATTTATTTATTTATTGATATTCATTGGAATTATCTATATTTGACCTGCAACCTGTAACCTGCAACCTGCAACCTGCAACCTGCAACCTGCAACCTGCAACCTGCAACCTGCAACCTGCAACCTGCAACCTGCAACCTGCAACCTGCAACCTGCACCTGCAACCTGCAACCTGCAACACGGAAATTACACGTCCGTTCAAATGAAGTGTTTCGAATATATGCTGAAAGATCAGGATGTTATTGGTGTCTCTTACCCACTGGATTTGGCAAGTCAATGAATGCTCTTTCACCTTCAACCTCATTTCATTCCTGTGAAGACCACCAAGGACATAGTTATCGTGGTATGTCCATTAAATTCCATCATCGAAGATCAGCTGAAAGTCTTAAAGGCTCGGAGGCTAACCGCTGATGTCTTACAGCTTGGTGTAAACGAGAAGGAACCGGCCGAAAACTTGTTCGGAAATGAACAAGAACCAACGAGCACGACAAAATTTCCTCAAGATGTAATGAATTGCAACACTTCAATTGTATTCGCCAATCCAGAGGCTCTGTTAAGAGAGGAAGGTCGAGAGCTATTGGCAAGCAAAGTCTTCCAGGACAATGTTGTTGCCTGCATTTTTGATGAAGCTCACTGTGTTGAACTATGCCAGGATGGTAAGTGCTTAAAATATTCATTCCTTGTTTATATTCATGTCATGACTTTTTGTTACAGCCTTAGCTTATATCTGGAAAATCTAAATCACGGTTACGGCACCGACAAGTAGTAACATTGCGACTGCAATTCGGGAAAAGTCTGTTTAATCTCTATCTGTGTATATAAACCATGATTAAAAAAAAAAAATAAACCATGACAAATTTTGGTTGTCCTCGTGTACCGGTTCACAAGAGCCGCTACAAAGGAACAAACAATACACAACAGCTAACCAATGACTCCCAAACAAAGAAAGAACAATGGTTATTCCCTTGTGAACCCGTACACCAGGACAGAACCAAAATTTTACTCTATGAACTACATTTGTAATTCTATGATATTAACTAATAAGCTTACGTTTTTTATTCTTGGTGGAACATTACACATTGTCTCCATGCCATACTCTTACAGCTGAACCATAATAACAAGATACTACTAAATAAACATGCTTACTATTAAACAAAAAATGTTGTTAGTATGTATCATTGCACATGTTTGAACTTTAAGATTTGCAGCTCAGGGTTTCTTTTTTTTAGGGGCGAAGATTTTAGAATCAGTATTGAAGGCATTCTTTCCCGGTGTACCTGTGATGGCTCTGACAGCAACACCACCACCTCATTACGGGTAGACTTGAAACAACATCTGCGATTGAAAAGTGACTGTAAAATTGTTGCAAGAAACCCTAACCGAGTTAACATGCACCTGGACAAGAAACTGCGTCTAAGTAATCACCATGGGAATGAAAGTTATGACAGAATCCTTGAATCCATTGCCAATGAACACACTGCAAGACTGTTTGCACAGTTTCACACCCCTCCAACAAGTCGCATGAAGGGAGACATAATATCAGAAATAAAAAAAGGACCATCAAGGGTGAGTGTGCTATTTCCTACCTCAGCACTTGGCATGGGAGTTGTTGCTCCTTATGTGACCAATGTCATTCACATTACACAACCAAGAAGCCTCAAAGCTTACATGTAAGAAATTGGTTGTGTTGGCTGTACAGGACTTTCATCATGTGCTACGCGTTATTACAATAACTCTGATATTGGAAATAATGAAAAACATGTAGAAGAATTAATGAAGTCATATTGCAGATCAGAAGACACCTGTCAAAGGAAACTCCTTCCGGATTACTTTGGATTCTCCAGGATTCAACAAGAGAACTCTTGCTGCATATGTTCAAAACAACTGAGGATCTACCCCAATCTGTTAGAAGCAAGGTCAGAGTTATATCTAACAACGACTGTGTTATCCTTGCAAGGTTCATCACATTTCTGTAGATAATAATCTGGCTACAAAGGTTATGGAGGGAGTGGAATTTATGGAGTCAATTGGTATATGGAATGAAGCCTGTTCTTCTCAGAACTTTTCACTTGTATCTGAGCACACTACTATGTGTACAACTGAAATGGACTCTGATGATGATTAGATCATCAACATAAATTGCTCTTTTCGCTTATATCTGAGCACACTCCTCATGACATGTCGAATCGAAATGAACTCTGAAAATTAGAACTTCAACAAAAATTGTAAATACTATCAACTACTGTAGATATATCTTGATTTATTCTTCTAAGACACACTTTATATTTAATTATTTCTGTTACCATGACACCGATCAGTTTGTCTACGTTTGTTCTTTTCACTAAATATCAGAGCACAGTACCGTATGTAGAACTGAATGAACTCTGATGATTAGACCATCACCATAAACAATAATTACTGTGAACTACTTTACATGTAGATATATCTTGATTTATTCTGACTCTTTAAACACACTATTGATATTTCATTATGTTCGTGTTGTTGGTTGCCATGACACTGCTCAGTTTGTTTAAATTTGTTTTCATCATGTATATCTGAGCACAATACTATGTGTAGAACTGAAATTAACTCTGATGTTGTAAATACTGTGAACTAATGTAGATATAAATATTTTAACTTGTGTGCAATCGGTCTAAACATGTCATGTGACTGAATATTCCCAGCTGAAACTGGGGACTATTGGAGAATATTCCCCAATTTTCAAAGCTGTGCATGTTGCAAATAAGAATTTGAAGAATAATAAACACAAGAGCCTCCATTTGGGGCCAAACTATGCTCGGATATTTGTCCTTCGCCATTATCTGTTCTTCAAGACTCGCAGTTTTCCCAGCTCTAGCTGGAGAATGATTGGTCATATGACGTATTTGGACCAATGGATTATAAATCTTGATATTTAACAATATTATTCTTTGAAATCAAGGTGAATAGTAGCAGAATATTTACTGAGCCGCGAAGCGGCGAGATAAATATTCTACCACTATTCACCGAGATTGAGAAGAATAATTGTTTTAGTATATACACAGGAAGTGATCTCGACAACATTTTCAGAAGGAAACCATTAAAAATCGATTTAATGGACCTCTCAATTCATGCGTGGAAAATGTGCCATTTTGTTTTTGTTTGGCTTACGTATTATTCACTCGGTAGGGGGTGAATAATGCTCATTAGCCAGAGATAGCGAACCAACCAGATTGTTTAAAACACCAAGATCACTGAGTATGTATATACTAAATTCTCTTAAAACACACTATGGTATTGATAACTAAATATTTCTATGTTGATCATCTGAGCACAATACCGTGTAGAACTAAAATCAACTCTAATGATGATCAGAACATCATAAATTATAAATACTGTGTACTACTGTACATAATTATATCTTGATATATTCTCTTAAAACAAGCTATTGATGATTAATAATTATTACAGTTTATATCCATGTTGTTGCCATGACACTGATCAGTTGTATAAAAATTATTTTTTGTTCTTATCACACATACACCTGAGCACAATACTATGTGTGTGTCTGAAATGAACTCTGATGATGATCAGAACATCCACCATAAATTGTAAATACTGTGAACTTCTGTAGATATATGGATTTGCTCTATTAAGGGTATACTATTGACATTTGATTATTTCTGTTGTTACCATGACACTGATCACTTTGTCTACATTTTTTCTTATCATGTATACATCCATGCACAAACAGCTTTCAAGAACTTAAATTTCGGAAAGAACTCAAGAACAATTTGCCCAAGAATGATTTTGGCACATTCTGCATACCTTTTCCATTCAGGTACATTTAAAGAGAAATTATGTCGAGGGAATTTTTTTATGTTCCCTTTGGGGCTGTCATTGGGCAAGTGATTAAAGTTAATTCTGTTTTCAATCAGGTTACTGGCAAACAAGTGCAGATCATCATTCTGGATGTCCTTTCTCATGTGTCCCTTCAAAATTTTCAGATCCCAGTTGTCACCAGTGCCTCGGAACACACTTCCTTTCTTTACTTTCTGCACCACTACATCTGAAAAGTGACCTCCTAAGAGCTTAAGCAGGGTATCCCTTCTCCCAGTGGACAGGCACACACCAAGTTTATTCAGTCGTTCTTGAAGCTAATACAAGGGGAGCAGAAATAAAAGTAACAAATTCAGCATACATGCAATAATGGTCTCTTATTTTCAATTCATTGCATAGATTGCTTATTATTACTATAAGGACATGAGTGCTCTGCTGGAAAATACAGCACCATAAAATCCATAATTATTAAACTGAATCCAGGACCTAAGTGCCATATTGTGAAGTTCCAGAAAATGTCCATGCCCACCTCAAGGAAGGTTAATGGAATTCCAAGGGGGAGGGGGGTTTCAAAAGCTCAATTTTTGGAATGAAAGTATGAAACTAAAATGGAATTTCTGGAGGGGTGGATGGGCTCACTCTAGAAAACCTTCCGTGGGAGGGGTATGGGTATTTTCTGGAAAAGCAGTGTCCATATCCTCACCAGTGAGGATATTGGACTTTCAAGGTTGTGTTTTTTTTTTTTTGCTAACAGTTAGTTTGTCTTTATATGAAAAGACAACTGATTAAATGGCGAACCAGAAACAATATTTTTCTCATTCACTGCACTCATTTGTAAAATTGCCGTACCATTCAAAAATAAAATTCATATCTTCAAACAGCTGTGCAAACATTCTTTAAATCATGTTTGTCAATGGATTCTTCAAATAGAATGTCAATCACGGCCTAACTAACGACACCAAACTACCAAACAATAACAAAAGTTCTGTCAAGCATTGTTTGAAAAGATTGTATGCAATGTTTGAATTCAATGTATAAATCAATGACACTGCTGCAGTGGGAAGGGACATAATATAGGAAAACAATAAAATGTGTTAGACATCATCAGCTTATATTATATTACTGACCTTTTAGGTACATCCACCTTCAATAATGAGAACTGTATTCACACGTTTCACCAGGTTGAGTTCATGCCACCTCTCGTTCATAAGGATCAAGTACAAAAAACTGTACTTTACTTGAAGCTCAAGCTTGGGTTCTGCGCAGTGTCCAGAAAGACGAATGTTCTGCAGACCTCGAAGTATTTCGCTTCGGCTGATCCGCAGAAGGGGTTGAGCAGCTGTCTTCTGCTGATCTCGGCATTAAAACTGACACAGCTTGTGGAGTTGAGAAGGAAAGCTGCTTTTTTGTTGGTGTGATTGGCTTTAATTTGACGGCTCCTCCTCGTGCATAGATGATGAACGCTTCGACGGTTGAAGCGAAGGTGAAAGCTGAACACATCGCTTTACAGCATATTCTAAGCTTTGATCCGACGGCGTATTCTCTATGGATTGGGCTCTCTGAACAAACTGTTCCATCTTGTTTACGAATGAAACACAACCCCTACTGGCATAACACCTTTGACCTCATATCATCCTCCGAAATTATTATGCCACAGGTTTTATAGACTTTGGGATACAGATCTTTTGTTGAACCAGCTTTGCTAAATATTCGAAGCATATAACGACTCTCATGTGAATCGCCACAGAGTCTGCAAACTGGATTTCGAGGAGAAATCTTGGTCGGAGTGGACATACTTTCCGCCATTTTGATTGCGGCATAATGCATGAATTATCTTTATTTGGCTCAGTTTTTGCATGAATTATTTAAAACAATCAACCAATCAATATGAAGAATCCAGCGGCCGATCCCAGGGCCTTTTCCCGCCCCGCCCCCAAGCCAGGGAAAAGACCCTGGGAACGAGGTTGCGGTAATTTGGGACCATTTGCTGGCTTCTAAGAAGCAAGCTTCATTCTTCGCTTTGTTGCCGAAATCCACGCGGTGAAATAATTATCAGCTTGTCTGCCATGCTGTCTGCTCTGTTTTTTTTTTTTGTTTTGTTCTCTTTTTAACCCACTGAGGCCATTTTTCAGGCATGTTGGCCACGTTGTGACAATAATTAGGGGGGAAATTAGGGATTTTTTCCCTGAAAAGTAGGGATTTTTAGGGATAAATGGTTAAAAAGTATGGCTATTTTAGGGCTTTTATTTAGGAAAGAATGGAGAATTCAATTTACCTTTCTACCACTGTTATCCAAACAGAAAGATACTTACTCAGACAAAATACTGGTTTATAGCATTAATGACTTAGACAGGAAAGGGATCATGCACATTGTGTCTTGAAAATGCTTAGCATGGATTCAACATCATTGAAATTTGAAGCCACTGGCACCATAACAGGGTTTGAAAAGATTTTTAAGCAAGGCAGGAAACCGATACAATTACAAACAGATGACGGAAAAGAATTTTATAATACAACGTTTGCACAATTACTGAAACGTTATGATATACATCATTTTTCAACCAACGGGGATGCGAAAGCAAGCGTGGTCGAGAGATTTAATCGTACGCTCAAACAGCGTATGTACCGCTATTTTACAACGAATAATACATTAAAGTTTGTTCCTGTCTTGCAATCTTTGGTCAAAGGATACAATCGCACGTACCATCGCAGTATTAAAAGGGCACCGAATCAAGTGACAGAAGCCAACAGCTCTGAAGTGTACGCTAATTTGTACAAGAATAAAAAAGTAAAAATACCCGCTTTAAATATAGGTGATCGCGTGCGTTTGAACAAAAAATTTAGATTGTTTAAAAAAGGTTACTTACCTGGGTGGAAGGAAGAAGTGTTTGTCATTCGAGAAAGTATTCCAGGCCCTGTTCCTACCTACAAGCTTGAAGAATGGGACGGAACACCGCTTTAAGGCACATTTCATGAACAAGATGTACAGAAAGTCAATGTCAAAGATGACAACGATATCTTTCGCATTGAAAAAATTGTTAAACGAAAAGGCAATAAAATGTTACTACATTGGAAGGGATGGCCTCAGAAATATAACAGCTGGATCGAGACAGGTCAAATAGCAAAATGATGAAAGACGATTTTTACTTGACGTTACCTAGCCATAGCAGTTTACAAGAATTTCCGCAAAATGCCAACAATAATTTCAAAGTGCGTTTACCCAAAGTCATACGTCTGGACGAAGGAAATTGGAAAGTGGCCTTGGCGAGTATCAGTGTGCCTGATCCTAAAAACGTGTTACCTTCATGGTTGACCAATGACGTGGTATTATTTACTGTCACGTCTTATTATTCTGAAAAGAATAATACATCAAATAAAATCGGTTTTGAAACCGATGTGAAATTACCGCATATCAGTCGTCACGTGGATCTCACGTCAATAACTTTAAACGATTTTCTTAGAGGTTTAGTGGCACATATTGAAAAAATTATTATTGAAAGCAGATTATACCCAGGATGGCTAATTGATTCCAATAATAAAGTGTTTTACCCCGAGTTTATCGTCGAAGATGAACAAATTACACTGGATACCTCCAAGATACAATTTACAGAGTTTGGAACTGGGAAGACCCTGGAATACGGATTCATAAAACGTTAGAGTATGAAATGGGCTGGTATGAAGATGACCTTCACGAATCAGACCCGCAATTTGCTATCAAGTTAGGGCCTAACCTCAGCATCAAATTAAACGGCCCCGAAATACCTGCAACCACTGACATAAAATCTCACTTTACCTCGGACGGTCACGCACAAAGCGCCACGCATTCAGACAAGTATTGGAATATTCCCCGATGGGCCTACGGAAGTTTGCAGAATTATATTCGTTTGAGTATGGAAGTGAGTTGGCGATTTATAAATTTGGACTATGCCTTTGAAAACGTATTTGGACACAGTACCCATCCGTTGTATGTCTATTTGGATGTAGGAGGCAGTACCGGGTTGGGAGATCAAATTACTGATTTTATTCGCGAAGTAAATTATAAAAGAGAAGGCAAAGGAAGCTTTTATTTTGAACCGACCCACCTACAGTATAAACCTCTACGTAAACAGCTGTTAGACATTATTCAAGTACAAGTCGCAGAGTCATCAGGCGCTCTGACTACATTCGGACGAGGGGTTACGACCGTGTCATTTCATTTCAAGAATGAAAGGCGATTTTTACCTAACCCTTCCGAGCAACAGTAGCTTTACCGATTATCTTAACAACAGCAGCAATAATTTTAAGATCAAACTGCCAACACCACTACGATTAGAAGGAAATTGGAAAGTTTCCTTAGCCAGTATTTCCGTTCCAGACCCCAAAATTGTTTTACCTTCTTGGTTAAAGGACAGGTTGCCTTTGGCTTACATGACCTGGTACAACGCAGACACCAATCATTTGAGTAAACATTATTTAGAGGCCTCGTTCCTTCTTAGCGATATCAACGAGCATATAGACATTAACATGCTGACAGGAACTGAATTTTGGAAAAACGTGTTTCATTATTTTAGAAAGAAAATATATGTTAAAGATGGCAGAGCCAACAGGCAATACGGAAATGCGGACATCGACAAGGCCTATTATCCAGAAATGAGTGTAGAAGGTCAGGGCTGAAGTTCTTGCCCAGTCCAGTTCTCTGTCATAAAAATATCATTATATCATTTAAATACAGGAAAAAAATATTCACGCATAAGCATACGAGGAAGGACAATACTACCGGTGTGTATTTTTATTGCTGACGGCTCAATTTAGCTTTGGAGTCATTTTATCGTCGGTAGCTTCACCAGTTGTCAAAAAAATTAACCTGGAAATTTACCCAATTTAAGCATTTCGCCAAACCGAATAAATTGAACTAGCAAAACGAGGAAATATCCATGTAATCGTATTATGCAAATGTTCACATTAGCAAATCATGTTCGCTTCGGGTTAAAAAATTATGGTTTGTAACAGAAGAAAACAATTTAGCAGTCTTTACTGTCTACCAAGCGGCGGCCCAGAAGCGGCTGTGGTTAAAATAACGCAGAGAAAACTTCAAAATTCGCCCGGCAGTGTTTACAAATACAGTTTTGGTCGAGCTTATTTTTAGACGTAGTGGTAATCAAGTTGACAACGAAAATCGACTGAAGACTTAAGGACGTTCTCGCCCATTGCTACTGCGCATCTTTAGTGCGCACGCTATTCATTGGTCACGAGCGTGCCACGTCATTTTCAAGCGCGCGCACGGGGCCGAAAACTCAACAAAATATAGAGCTGATGACCTTTACGTTTACTTTGTATGCGAATATTTTTGTTGGATGCTCGGTGACCCCCAATTTTTTTTCGGCAGATCACTTCATTTTCTGATTCTTTTCATTATACTAAAAAAATAAAAAAAATCTGTACGTGGGAAGTTTTAATTATTTCTCATATACTATTCAAATAGGGTCGAATTGGTACGTGGATACAGGTGTGCGTAAGTTAAAAGTTGTATTTTTTAAGGCTAATTTTAGCTGATTTAATGACATATTTAGCAAAGATCAATCAAATAGGCCTATATATGCTGTGTTAAACACACATAACTTAGATATGATTCTTCAAATTAACTTTATGCCGATAGTAATGAATCTGGGCAAAATCGCCTCGAATGACTGGAAATCCTAGAAATGCAATGGTCTGTGATACGCCTTATCTTCAAAACGAGTTCGGTGACCCCCGAATTTTTTTACGTTTTTAAGCTAAACTTATCATTTTCTACCTGCTGACAAAGTTTAAAAAAAATCTGTGCGTGGGAAGTTTTTGGGCGCGAACGTCCTTAAGAGCCACTGTCAGAGAAAACCGGGCAGACCTCACGGATCGGGGTCGGCTGATTCCTTCCTTATTTTGGCCGTTTAATACATTCCATCAATGATGTTGAAAGGCAATATTCTTAGATTTTAAGAGTTTTTCCTGTTCGAGATCTGACCACCTCCCTAAAAACTCACCGTTAGCTTGGAACAAACAAACATTATATGCAACACATATAATGTAATTTTATATCGAGCCATTCTCTTGGCTTATTATTATGCGTGTCTCAGTTCAAGGTGGAGCACGGATTGACATATCGCTTAGGAGTCACCAATTAGAGACAAGTAGGCGGGCTCTAGGTTATTATTTAATTTGCACTGCTATTTTCGGCCTCTTTACCATTCAGCTACAACTCTAGCCTTGTCTTACTTTTAGAGTTTACAGGCAAGTGCGCTATTTTCTCGTTCATTTTTTCTAGCGTTTCACTCGCGGCTTGTTTTTTTCTGTTGCACTTTCAACTATGGGTAAAGCACGCGTCTTAATTTTGGGGCATTCCTTTATTCGTAGCCTTCGCGATCATATAACCAGTTCTCAGGATCACGGGTATAATGCCAAGTTAGGCATCTCAACACCAGAATACTTTTGCAGATGGCATGGCGTTGGCGGTCGAACAATTGCCAAAGTTGTTAAGTATGATTTGGGCGCCGCGAAGGACTTTGACCCTGATATAATTATCTTACAGCTAGGGTCTAATGATCTGGTCGATTCCCCCGCCCTTAAAGTAGGTTCCCACCTAGAAGATCTTGTCGTGTTGTTACACGATCATTATAAGGTGGACCGATTTGCGTTTGCCAAACTCTACGTCGCTCTTGATCAGAGGTCGTTTTTAACAAGAACGTATGGCTGTTGACTAAATATGTCAAAACGGTACTCGAGCCAATCCCATACGCATTTTTTTTTGGGTCTCACAGGGGATTTTGGAATACAAAGAGTCAATTCGTGTCCCGAGATGGCGTGCATTTGAGTGGTAGAGGGCAACACAAACTTTACCGTAGGATGCGAGTGCCAGTGCTCAAATGCTTGCGTTTAAATGACAATAGTTCGGTGCCAGTTTTTTAATGCAAGTCAATGGTTCCGCGATTCATTTTTCTGGCTGTGTTGCGTCCGCAGCTTCATTACAATATTATCTTACCGCCAATCTGGGCGCTGCCTGTGCATTGTTGCGGTCTTTTTATGTTACTTATCCTAATGGGGTGCATGACCCTTATCTTGCTTATGAATGGCAGGTTTATCATTTGTGAATTCCTCCCTGTGTTGTTTTTTGCTCCCTTGATTGACGCATTTAGTATGTTAAGGTCATTCCACAGAAATAGTACCTACACTGAGATTTTTCTCAAACTTTGCCAATTGATTGTTTATATCATAGGAACTTAAATTTTGAAATAAAAATGGGGGGTCCCCATGCTCGTTTAGGAGCAGCAGCACCTTGTTTATTCCATGTAAATCCT